>JAKCPB010001939.1:0-75108 GCA_021442155.1 Cymbidium sinense | reverse complement strand
TTACTATTGGGCTATTATTGGGCTATTATTTATTAGTTAGTTAGTTAGTTTATAAGTCTTTTATTAGTTATTAGTTTATTAGTTTATTAACTATTAATTATTATTATTTTAGTTAGTAATTAGTTTTATTATAGGTTATTATTATAAGTTTATTACTTTAGTTATTATTTATTATTTTATTAGGTTTAGTTTATTTTTTTGGTTTCTTTTATTATTAGTTTTAATTAATTATTAGTTAGTTATTAGCTTAGTTTAGTTACTAATTATTATTAGTTATTTAGTTTATAATTTATTTATTATTTACTTTAGTTATTATTAGTTATTACTTTTTTAGTTTTATTATTTTATTAGTTATTAGTTTAGTTAGTTTAGTTATTTTATTATTAGTTATTATTAGTTATTATTTTATTATAAGTTATTATTAGTTATTATTAGTTATTATTTTTTTTTATTTTAGTTATTAGTTTTTATTTCTTAGTTATTTAGTTATTTTATTAGTTTACTTAGTTTAGTTATTATTATTATTTATTAGTTATTAGTTTATTAGTTGTTATTTATTATTATTAGTTATTAGTTTTTATTTAGTTATCTAGTTTATTATTATTACTAGTTTATTAGTTTTAGTTAGTTTTATTAGTTATTTATTTATTATTATTTAGTTATTAATTAGTTTTATTTAGTTATTAGTTTAGTTATTATTAGTTATTATTATTAGTTTTGTTATAATTACTATTATTTATAAGTTATTAGTTTATTATTATTATTATTTTAGTTATTAGTAAGTTGTTATTAGTTATTAGTTTAGTTATTATTTAGCTATTATTAGCTTTCTTATTTTGTTATTTATTAGTTAGTTTAGTTTATTAGTTAGTTATTAGTTTTAGTTATTAGTATAGTTATTTATTATTAGTTTATTTATTATTTATTTAGTTGTTAGTTTAGTTATTTTATTAATTATTACTAGTTTATTAGTTTTTAGCTAATTAGTTGGTTTTAGGATTTGTAGTTATTATTAGTTATTAGGTTTAGTTATTAGCTATTATTAGTTATTAGTTTATTATTTTATTAGTTAGTCATTAGTTTAGTTAGTTTATTATTTATTTAGTTAAATTTTTAGTTATTTAGATAGTTTTTATTAGTTATTAGATTTTTAGTTTTATTTATTAGTTTAGTTATCATTATTATTTTAGTTATTAGTTTAGTTTTATTAGTTTATTATTAGTTAGTTTTAGTAAGTTATTAGTTTTAGTTATTTGTTTAATTTAGTTTTTTAGTTATTAGTTTAGTTTTATTATTAGTTAGTCATTAGTTTTTAGTTATGTTTATTAGTTTTAGTTAGTTATTAGTTAGTTAGTTAGTTTTTTATTAGTTTAGTTTTATTATTAGGTTTTAGTTTTTTAGTTAGTTTAGTTAGTTTTTTTAGGTTATTAGGTTTTATTTATTTTTATTAGTTAGTTACTTTAGTTAGGTTAGTTTAGTTTTTTTATTAGTTTTATTAGTTTACTTAGTTAATTTATTAGTTTATTAGTTTAGTTTTAGTTAGTTTAATTAGTTTGGTTTCTATTTAGTTTTAGTTTTATTTATTAGTTATTTAGTTTAGTTAGTTAGTTTTTATTATTTATTAGGTTTAGTTTTATTAGTTCTATTTAGTTAGTTTAGTTAGTTTATTTTATTATTTAAATATTATTAGTTATTGTTAATTATAAGTTTTATTTATTATGTTTTAGTTTTCTTACTTTTATTATTAGCTTATTGGATTAGTTTTATTAGTTATTTAGCTTTTTAGTTATTCATTTAGTTTATAAGTTTTTAATTAGTTTTATTATTTTTTAGTTATTAATTTTTTTATTAATTTTTAGTTTTATTAGTTATTATTTTTATTAGTTATTATTAGTTATTTTTAATTAGTCATTAGTTTTAGTTTTTAGTTTTATTAGTTTTATTAGTTATTAGTTAGTTTAGTTTTTTATTTTATTATTAGTTTTTAGTTTATTAGTTATTAGTTTTTTAGTTTTACTGGCTAGTTATTAGTTATTAGTTTATTATTTTAGTTTTTATTACTTTTATAATCATGATTTTTTATTATTTATTACTTTTTATTTTTACTTATTTAGTTTTTATTATTAGTTTTAGTTATTATTTTATTATTATTTATAATTTTATTTAGTTATTATTATTATTATTTATTAGTTATTTTAGTTATTATTAGTTATTATTATTATTAGTTTTACTTTTATAAATTTTTATTTTATTTTATTAGTTATTTTAGTTTAGTTATTATTTATTATTATTAGTTATTTATTTATTAATTTAGTTATTAAGTTTTAGTTGTTATTATTTATTATTTGTTTTATTATTAGTTTAGTGATTAAGTTTATTTATTATTATCAATGATTATTAGTTTATTTGTTATTAGTCTATTAGTTTATTTTAGTTATTATTATTAGTTATTAGTTATTTTAGTTTATTAGTTTTATTATTTAGTTTTATTAGTTTTTTAGTTTAGTTATTATTTAGTTATTAGTTAGTTATTATCATTAGTTAGTTATTATTATTAGTTATTAGTTTATTTTTATTATTTAGTTATTCTTAGTTTATTAGTTAGGTTATTAGTTTTCTTATTAGTTTTTATTATTAGTTAGTTATTATTATTAGTTAAGTTATTTTATTAGTTATTAGTTTTAGTATCATTATTTATTTATTAGTTTTAGGTTTTTATTATTAATTAGTTATTTAGTTATTTATTAGTTTTAATATTTAGCTTATTATTTTAGTTTTAGTTAGTTTATATTATTTAGTTTATTAACTTAGTTTATTAGTTTTTAGTTATTAGTTTTAGTTATTAGTTTTATTATATTATTATTAGTTAGTTAGTTTTATTTTATTAGTTTAGTTATTTAGTTTTTATTATTTATTAGTTAGTTTTATTTTATTCAATTTAGTTATTAATTTTATTAGTTTATTAATAGGTTAGTTTTTATTAGTTATTAGTTATTAGTTTAGTTAGTTTAGTTATTATTAGTTTCATTATTTAGCTATTATTTTCATTTTTGTTAGTTTAGGGTTTAGGGTTACTAGTTTTTTAGGTTTTATTAGTTTAGTTAATAGTTATTAGTTAATTAGTTTAGTTATTTTTTATTTAAGTTATTATTTTAGTTATTTGCTTTTAATAGTTAGTTAGTTATTATTAGTTTTAGTTTATTAGTTTTAGATATTAGTTAGGTTATTAGTTTGTTATTATTTAGTTATTATTAACTTTATTTAGTTATTAGTTATTAGTTTATTGGTTTATTATTAGTTATTATGTAATTATTATTTATTAGTTTATTATTTATTATTAGTTATTAATTTATTTAGCTTTTTAGTTATTATTATTTATTAGTTTTTATTATAAGTTATTAGTTTAGTTATTTAGTTAGTTTTATTATTAGGTTTATTTTTTGTTAGTTTTTATTTATTATTAGTTTTATTAGTTAAGTTATTTAGTTTAGTTATTTATTATTAGTTTAGTTAGTTATTTTATTAGTAATCAGTTAGTAAGTCATTTAGTTTAGTTAGTTTATTAGTTAGTTTAGTTATTAGTTATAATTATCAGTTATTAGTTTATTTTTTTAGGTTTATCAATTATTAGTTAGTTATTACTGCTTAGTTATAATTTTATTATTAGTTTATTAGTTTAGTTATTAGTTATTAGTTCTTATTAGTTAGTTTTTAGTTAGTTATTAGTTTAGTTATTATTTAGGTCTAGTTAGTTTTAGTTATTAGTTTTATTAGTTATTACTATTATTAGTTATTAGTTTATTTAGTTTTATTATTTATTATTAGTTAGTTAGTTAATTATTTTATTTATTTTTTTAGTTATTAGATTTTAGTTATTATTATTAGTTTTTTAGTTTAGTTTATTAGTTAGTTATTAGTTATTAGTTTAGTTATTATTAGTTTGCTAATTTTAGTTTAGTTAATTATTTATTATTAGTTTTAGTTTTTATTATTAGTTCATTAGTTTAGTTATTAGTTATTATTAGTTAGTTATTTAGTTTAGTTATTATTAGTTATTAGTTAGTTAGTTTTGTTTATTAGTTTAGTTTATTAATTTAGTTTAGTTTATTTAGTTTAGTTTAGTTATTAGTTATTTAGTTTTCATTATTAGGTTTTAAGTTTTTAGTTAGTTTTAGTTATTAATTTATTAATTAGTTTTTAGTTTAGTTTGTTTATTTAGTTAGCTTTATTTTATTAGTTATTTTTATTATTAGTTTATTAATAGTTATTTGTTTATTAGTTTTTAAGAGTTTATAATTATTATTAGTTATTAGTTTATTAGGTTTATTAGTTTAGTTTATTCGTTAGTTATTAGTTAGTTTTAGTTTATTTATTTTATTAGTTATTTAGTTATTAGTTTTATTAGTTTATTAGAATATTAGTTTATTAGGTTTTTAGTTAGTTTAATTATTTAGTTTTATTATGCTTATTATTAGTTATTTTAGTTTATTATTTAGTTTTTTCTTAGTTTTATTATTTAGTTATTATAATTAGTTATTAGTTATTATTAGTTATTATTTTAACTTTTAGCTTTTGAGTTGGTTAGTTATTACTTATTACTTATTTTATTATTAGTTTAGTTATTAGTTTTATTAGTTATTTATTAGTTTAGTTTTTATTAGTTATTAGTTAGTTATGATTATTAATTTCAGTTATTATTAGTTAGTTTTTAGATAGTTTATTATTAGTTATTAGTTATTAGGTTTAATTAAGCTATTTATTTATTAGTTCTTATTATTAGTTTTATTAGTTATTTAGTTTATTTATTATTATTATTAGTTTTAGTTTATTAGTTTATTATTTTTTGGGTTTTATTATTAGTTAGTTTAGTTAGTTTTATAATTTATCAGTATAGTTATATAGTTTATTATTATTAGTTAATATTACTTAGTTTATTAGTTAGTTAGTTTAGTTTAATTTTATTATTATTAGTTATTATTAATTATTAGTTTATTAGTTTAGTTAGTTTTATTTGTTTTTTAGTTTATTATTAGTTTATGTAATTAGGTTTTATTAGTTATTAGTTTATTTTAGTTATTAGTTATTATTAGTTTTATTATTATTTATTAGGTTATTAGTTTATTAGTTATTATTTAATTATTAGTTTAGTTATTATTAGTTAGTTTAATTAATTTTAGGTTATTAGTTTAGTTTATTAGTTTTTAGTTTAGTTATTTAGTTTATTTATTAGTTATTTATTAGTTAGTTAATTTTAGTTTTATGTTATTAATAATAATAATAATAATAATAATAATAATTATTATTATTATTATTATTATTATTATTATTAGTTTAGTTATAATTTAGTTATTAGCTTACCAATTTAATTAGTTTTTTAGTTTATTAGTTTAGGTTATTGTTAGTTGTTAGGTTTATTAGTTTATTATTAGTTATTATGTAGTTTTTATTAGTTTTAGTTATTATATTAGTTTATTATTATTAGTTATAAGTCAGTTTAGTTTATTAATTATTAGTTATTAGTTATTAAGTTTATTATTCATTTTTATTAGTTAGTTAGTTTGTTTTGTTTTTTTATTATTTATTTGTTTATTAGTTATGTTTTGTAGTTAATTATTACTTATTAGTTATTATTTAATTTAATTTATTATTATTATTAGTTAATAGTTAGTTATTTATTATTAGTTTAGTTTTAGTAATTATTTAGTTTAGTTATTTTTTATTGGTTAGTTATTAGTTAGCTATTATTATTATTAGTTATTATAAGATAGTTATTAGTTTATTAGTTATTAGTTAGTAAGTTATTAGTTTATTAGTTATTATTTATTAGTAATTATTTTTTAGTTATTAAGTTATTTAGTTTAATTTTTAGTTTAGTTATTATTATTAGTTATTAGTTATTAGTTTAGTATTTAGATTAGTTATTAATTTAGTTTTATTAGTTTTAGTTAGTTATTAGTTTTATTAGTTAGTTTTAGTTAGTTATTAAAATTAATTATTAGTTTTATTATTAATTTTATAATGTTTTAGTTTTAGTTATTTGTTAGTTTAGTTTAATAGTTAGCTTTATTAGTTATTATTAGTTATTAGTTTTATTAGTTTCAATTTATTTAGTTTTTAGTTAGTTTTAGTTTTAATTTTAGTTATTAGTTATTAGTTATTAGTTTATATTAGTTAATTTTAGTTATTAGGTTTTTTTAGTTTTATTACTAGTTTAGTAGTTATTACTTATTAGTTATTTATTAGTTTTTTTTATTAGTTATTAGTTATCATTAGTTATTTTTTTAGTTATTATTAGGTTTATTAGTTATTATTTTAGTTTACTTATTAGTTAGTTAGTTTAATTTATTATTAGTTATTAGTTAGGTTAGTTTTAGTGTAATTATTAGTTAGTTTATTAGTTTTTTTAGTTTTTAGGTTTAGTTTTTATTAGTTATTAGTTTTGTTATTAGTTTTTTAGTTTAGTTATTAGTTTGTTAGTTTATTAGTTATTAGTTAGTTATCTAGTTTTTAGTTAGTTAGTTTTGTTAGTTATTAGTTTATTAGTTATTATTATTTTATTAGTTTATTAATTTATTAGTTTTTAGTTTTTAGCTTTTAATTTATTTAGTTTTGGTTTCTTATTTTATTAGTTTTAGTTAGTTAGTTTCATTAGTTATTATTAGTTATTTAGTTTATTATTAGTTTTTATTAAGTTATTTAATTAATTATTATTAATTTATTAGTTTACTAGTTACTTAGTTTTATTATTATTTTAGTTATTTAGTTTAGTTTTTTTTTTTTGTTTTATTTTTAGTTAGTTAGTTAGTTAGTTATTAGTTATTATTATTATTAGTTTTAGTTTTTATTTATTAGTTAGTTTTATTAGTTTTAGTTATTAAGTTTAGTTTTATTATTTGTTATTTAGTTATTATTAATTATTAGTTAGGTTTAGTTATGAGTTATTATTTTATTTTATTAGCTTTATTAGTTTTTAGCTTAGTTAGGTTTATTAATTAGTTATTTAGTTATTATTAGTTAGCTATCTCATTAGTTATTAGTTTATTTTTTTTTTATTATTAACTAATTTTTATTTAGTTTATTATTAGTTATTATTAGTTTATTAGTCATTATTACTTTGTTATTATTATTACTCAGTTAGTTTTTATTAGTTAGTTATTTATTTAGTTTATTAGTTTTAATTATTAGTTAGTTTGTTATTTAGTTTATTAGTTATTATTTATTAGTTATTAATTAGTTAATTTTAATTTAGTCTTTTTTAGTTAGTTATTATTTGGTTTTTATTTTTAGTTAGTTATTAGTTTATTAGTTATTAGTTATTTTATTAGTTTTATTAGTTAGTTTAGTTTTTTTATTAGTTATTAGTTTAGTTAGTTTTAGTTTATTAATTTAATTATTTATTATTATTTATTAGTTATTATTAGTTATTTATTATTATTTGTTAGTTTAGGTTTTTAGTTTATTAGTTTAGTTATTTAGTTAGTTTATTAGTTTATAGTTATTATTAGTTAGTTTTTCAGTTATTAGTTAGTTTAGTTATTTAGTTTTTGTTATTAGTTTATTAGTTTAGTTGTTATTAGTTTTTAGTTCGTTTAGTTATTTAGTTAATTAGTTTAATTAGTTATTCAATATTTAGTTATTAGTTATTTGTTATTAGTTTATTAGTTTTTTAAGTTTTATTATTTTTATTAATTAGTTTTATTTAGCTAGTATAGTTTATTAATTATTTTTTAGTTTTAGTTATTAGCTTAGTTTATTAGGTTATTATTAGTTAGTTATTAGTTTAGTTATTAATTTTAGTTAGTTATTTGTTATTAATTTTACTAGTTTATTAGTTATTTATTATTCATTTTATTAGTTATTATTATAGTTAGTTATTAGTTACTTATTTAGTTATGATTATTATTATTAGTTAGTTATTATTAGTTATTAGTTTAGTTTTATTAGTTTATTTAATTAGTTTATTAGTTTTATTTTTTAATTATTAGTTATTAGGTTTAGTTTTTAGTTATTAGTTTAATTTTAGTTATTTTTATTAGTTATTAGTTATTATTAGTTTATTAGGTTTTAGTTTGATTTATTAGTTATTATAGTTAGTTTAGTTTATTAGTTTTTAAGGTTTATTATTATTAGTTTTTAATAATTATTTAATCATTTATGAGTTAGTTATTATTAATAATTTATTATTAGTTATTATATTTTATTAATTTTATTAGGTTTATTCTTTATTTATTATTATTAGTATTAGTCATTAGTTATTATTTTTTAGTTATTAGTTTAGTTATTATTATTAGTATAGTTTAGTTTTATTATTTAGTTATTAGTTAGTTATTTTAGTTTTTTTAGCTAGTTATTATTATGTTATTGCTATTTACTATTATTATTTATTGGTTAGTTATAGTTATTAATTAATTTCTTATTTAGTTAATTTGTTTAGTATTTATTTTATTATTAGTTTGTTTAGTTTATTATTAGTTTTTATTTATTTATTAGTATGTTAGTTAGTTTATTAGTTTGGTTATTTAGTTTAGTTTTACTTTATTTTTTATTAGTTATTTAGTTATTATTAGATATTAGTTAGTTATTATTTAGTTAATTATTATTAGTTATTATTAATTTAGTTTTTTAGTTAATTAGTTATTATTAGTTAGTTTTTTAGTTTATTAATATTATTATTAGTTTATTAATAATTAGTTAGTTTTTATTATTACTTATTAGGTTTATTATTAGATGGTTAGTTTTTAGGTTTTTATTAGTTTTATTATCATTTTAGTTTATTAGTTTTCTAATTTAATTATTTAGTTATTAGTTATTATTAATTTATTAGTTTACTAGTTTATTTTAGTTAGTTTAGTTTTATTAGTTAGTTATTATTATTAGTTTTAGTTAGTTGTTAACTATTTAGTTTAGTTATTAGTTTTTTTAGTTTTTTAGTTTTTATGGTTATTTATTAGTTTAGTTAATAGTTTTAGTTTTATTATTATTACTTATTATGTTTTTTTATTATTTTATTAGTTTTATTAGTTAGTTAGTTTAAGTTAGGTTATTTATTTATTATTTAATTATTTTTTATTAGTTTTAGTTATTTATTATTTAGTTTTATTAGTTTATTATAAGTTATTATTTGCTATTATTTATTTTATTTAGTTTTATATTAATTATTATTAGGTTTATTAGTTAGTTAGTTATTATTTTAGTTATTAGGTTTAGTTTTTTCTTAGATAGTTTTTTTATTAGTTTATTAGGTTTTATTATTTAGTTATTTAGTTTTATTAGTTATTTAGTTTAGTTATTCATTATTAGTTTTATTATTAGGTTTAGTTATTATTTATATTATTAGTTAGTTATTATTAGTTTTATTAATTATTTTTATTATTATTAATTAGTTTAGTTATTAATTATTTAGTTAGTTTTATTAGTTATAGTTATCTAATTATTAAGTTTTAGTTAGTTATTAGTTTGTTTTATATAGTTACTTTTATTAGTTTCATTTATTAGGATTTTTATTAGTTTTATCAGTTTTTTATTTAGTTATTTATTCTTAGTTAGTTAGTTATTTAGTTTTATTAGTTATTTAGTTTTTTTATTAGTTAGTTTAAGTTTTCTAGTTTTTTAGATTAGTTAGTTTGTTATTTAGTTATTAGTTTTAGTTAGTTATTAGTTATTATTATTATTTAGTTTGTTATTATTAGTTATTAGTTATTAGTTAGTTAGTTCAATTTTTAGTTTTTTTAGTTTTTTTAGTTAGTTATTATTAGTTCTTTAGTTAGTTATTGGTTATTTATTTATTTATTTAGTTAGTTATTAGTTATTAGTTTATTATTAGTTTTATTATTATTAGTTATCCATTTAGTTATTATTAGTTAATTATTAGTTTAGTTAGTTATTATTATTTTATTATTAGTTATTAGTTTATTAGCTAGTTTATTACTTATTATTTATTAGTTTATTAGTTTAGTAGTTTTATTATTAGTTATTAGTTAGTTATTTGTTTAGTTATTATTAGTTTATTCATTTTAGTTAGTTATTATTTAGTTATTATTAATTATATTAATTATTAGTTTAATTTTAGTTTGGTTAGTTATTATTAGTTTATTATTATTAGTTATTACTTTGGTTATTTTACTTATTAGTTTATTAATTATTATCTCTTAGTTCAGTTAGTTAATTAGTAAGTTAATTAGTTATTATTATTTAATAGTTTTTAGTTAGTTATTAGTTAGTTTAGTTTATTAGTGTTAATTTAGTTATTATTATTATTATTATTAGTTTTTTATTTTTATTATTATTTAGTTAGTTAATTTTAGGTTTATTAGTTAGTTTAGTTTTATTAGTTTTATTTTATTAGTTATTATTAGTTTATTAGAAATTAGTTATTAGTTTTATTTTATTAGTTATTATTAGTTTGTTTAGTTATTTTTATTATTATTTTAGTTAGTTATTATTAGTTCTTTAGTTTAGTTAGTTGGTTAGTTATTTATTATTTAGTTAGTTATTAGTTATTATTTTATTATTAGTTATTAGTTTAGTTTTATTATTACTTTTTATTAGCTATTAGGTTATTTATTTATTAGTTATTAGTTATTTATTCTTAATTATTATTAGTTTAGTTTAGTATATTTAGTTTTTAACTAGTTATTATTAGTTTAGTTAGTTTAGTTATTAGTATATTCATAATTTATTAGTTAGTTTTATTTAGTTTTAGTTATTAGTTTTATTATTTATTAGTTATTAGTTTAATTATTTATTATTTATTTTATTATTTATTAGTTATTAGTTTAGTTATTAATTTTTTTAGTTTATTATTTTAGTTTTCTAGTTTCTTTTGTTATTAAGTTATTTAGTTTTTAGTTTACTAGTTTATGTTATTAGTTATTATTATTAGTTAGTTAGTTATTTAATTTTGTTAGTTATTAATTTAAGTTATTAGTTTTATTAATTTAGTTATTAGTTTTGTTAGTTATTAATTTTATTAATTTTAGTTATTATTTTATTAGGTTTAAGTTGTTAGGTTTAGTTAATTATTATTTAGTTATTTAGTTTATTAGTTATCTAGGTTTTAGTTTATTAGTTATTAAATAGTTTAGTTATTTGTTTAGGTTTTAGTTATTACTAGTTATTTAATTTGTTATTAGTTTGATTAATTTTAGGTTTAGTTTTAGTTATTTATTTAGGTTTTATTAGTTATTAGTTATTAGTTATTTATTAGTTTAGTTTAGTTATTATTATTAGTGAGTTATTAGTTAGTCAATATTATTTTACGTTAGTTTAGTTAGTTTTATTATTATTATTATTTATTAGTTAGTTAGTTTATAAGTTTATTAGTTAGTTAATTTTAGTTTAGTTTAATTAGTTTATTATTAGTTATTAGTTTATTATTTTATTAGTTATTATTTTATTAATTATTTATTAATTATTTTAGTTAGTTATTTTATTATTATTAGTTTATTAGTTAGTTATTAGTTTATTAGTTTTATTAGGTTTAGTTATTAGTTATTATTTATTAGTTAGTTAATTTAAGTTAGTTTTATTATTTAGTTTTTATTTTATTAGTTTTATTAGTTTAGTTAGTTAGCTTTAGTTATTTTATTATTAGTTGCTTAGTTAATTATTTATTAGTTATTAGTTAGTTCTAATTTTTAGTTTAGGTTATTTAGTTATTTTTACTCAATTATTATTAGTTATTTATTTAGTTTAGTTATTTCTTATTAGTTAGTTATTATTATTATTATTATTTGTTATTAAAAGATAGTTATTAGTTTATTAGTTATTATTAGTTAGTTAGGTTTTAGTTATTAGTTTATTAGTTTTAGTTTTAGGTTTAGTTTTATTATTAGTTTTTGTTATTAGTTATTTAGTTTAGTTAGTTTAGTTATTAGTTTGTTATATTTAGTTATTTTAGTTATCTAATTAATTAGTTAGTTTTATTAGTTATTAGTTTATTAATTATTAGTTAGTTATTATTTTATTAGTTTATTAGTTTATTAATTTATTAATTTTTTAGTTTTTAGTTTTTAGTTTTCTATTTATTTAGTTTTAGTTTATTATTTTATTAGTTTTAGTTAGTTAGTTTTTTTAGGTATTATTAGTTTTTAGTTAGTTATTTATTTAATTATTATTATTAGTTAGTTTTTATTATTATTAGTTTATTATTAGTTTAGTTAGTTATTATTATTAGTTACTTAGTTTTATTATTAGTTTAGTTATTTAGTTTAGTTTTTTTTGTTTTATTTTTTAGTTAGTTAGTTAGTTATTTGCTATTATTATTATTAGTTTTAGTTTTTATTTATTAGTTAGCTTTATTAGTTTTATTAGTTTTAGTTGTTAAGTTTAGTTTTATTATTTGTTATTTAGTTATTATTAATTTTTAGTTAGGTTTAGTTATCAGTTATTAGTTTATTTTATTAGTTTTATTAGTTTTTTGGTTAGTTAGTTTTATTAGTTGTTAGCTTAGTTAGTTTTATTAGTTAGTTATTTAGCTATTATTAGTTAGCTATCTCATTAGTTATTAGTTTATTTTTTATTATTATTAACTAATTTTTATTTAGTTTATTATTAGTTATTATTATTTTATTAGTCATTATTACTTTATTATTATTAATTAGTTAGTTATTTATTTAGTTTATTAGTTTTAGTTATTAGTTAGTTTGTTATGTTGTTTATATTAGTTATTTTTTATTAGTTATTACTTAGTTAATTTTAGGTTAGTTTTTTTAGCTAGTTATTATTTAGTTTTTATTTTTAGTTAGTTATTAGTTATTTTATTAGTTAGTTTAGTTAGTTTAGTTTGTTTATTAGTTATTAGTTTAGTTAGTTTTAGTTTATTAGTTTAATTATTTATTATTAGTTATTTATTAATTTATTATTATTATTTGTTAATTTAGGTTATTAGTTTATTAGTTTAGTTATTTAGTTTATTAGTTTATAGTTATTATTAGTTAGTTTTTCAGTTATTAGTTAGTTTAGTTATTTAGTTTTAGTTATTAGTTTAGTTTATTAGTTTAGTTTTTATTAGGTTTTAATTAGTTTAGTTATTTAGATATTAGTTATTTATTATTAGTTTATTAGTTTTTTAGTTTTATTATTTTTTATTAATAAGTTTTATTTAGTTAGTATAGTTTATTAATTATTTATTAGTTAATTAGATTATTATTAGTTAGTTATTAGTTATTAGTTTTACTAGTTTATTAGTTATTTATTATTAGTTTTATTAGTTATTATTATAGTTAGTTATTAGTTATTTATTTAGTTATTATTATTATTATTATTTATTTACTATTATTTTTAGTTAGTTATTATTAGTTATTAGTTTAGTTTTATTAGTTTTATTAGTTTATTTAATTAGTTTATTAGTTTTATTTTTAATTATTAGTTATTAGGTTTAGTTTTTAGTTATTAGTTTAGTTTTAGTTATTTTTATTAGTTATTAGTTATTATTAGTTTATTAGTTATTATAGTTAGTTTAGTTTATTTATTTTAGTTAGTTTATTAGTTTTTTTAGGTTTATTATTATTAGTTTTTAATAATTATTTAGTTAATTATGAGTTAGTTAGTATTATTAGTTTATTATTAGTTTTTATATTTTATTAATTTTTATTAGGTTTATTCTTTATTTATTATTATTAGTATTAGTCATTAGTTATTATTTTTTAGTTATTAGTTTAGTTATTATTATTAGTATAGTTTAGTTTTATTATTTAGTTATTAGTTAGTTATTTTAGTTTTTTTAGCTAGTTATTATTATGTTATTTCTATTTACTATTATTATTTATTGGTTAGTTAGAGTTATTAGTTTATTTATTATTTAGTTATTTTATTTAGTTTTAATTTTATTATTAGTTTGTTTAATTTATTATTAGTTTTAGTTATTTATTAGTTTGTTAGTTAGTTTATTAGTTTAGCTATTTAGTTTAGTTTTAGATTATTTTTTAGCTTTTAGGTTTAATTATTATTAGTTATTAGTTAGTTTTTATTATAAGTTATTTCTGTTAGTTGTTAGTTAGTTATTTATTATTAGTTATTATTAGTTTAGTTTTTTAGTTAGTTAATTATTATTAGTTAGTTTTTTAGTTTATTAATATTATTATTATTTTATTAATAATTAGTTAGTTTTTTATTATTACTTATTAGGTTTATTATTAGATGGTAAATTTTTAGGTTTTTATTAGTTTTGTTATTACTTTAGTTAAACATTTTAGTTTATTAGTTTTTTAGTTTAGTTATTTAGTTATTAGTTATTACTAATTTATTAGTTTACTAGTTTATTTTAGTTAGTTTAGTTTTATTAGTTAGTTATTATTATTAGTTTTAGTTAGTTGTTATTAATTATTTAGTTTAGTTATTAGTTTTTTTATTTTTTAAATTTTTATGGTTAATTATTAGTTTAGTTAACAGTTTTAGTTTTATTATTATTACTTATTAGGTTTTTTATTAGTTTTATTAGTTTTAGTAGTTAGTTAGTTTAAGTTAGGTTATTTATTTATTAGTTAGTTATTTTTTATTAGTTTTTATTATTAGTTAGTTAGTTATTAATATTAGTTTTATTACTAGTGTATTAGTTTAGTTATTATTAGTTAGTTTTGTTTCATTAGTTATTAGGTTTAATTATTAGTTTAGTTATTTTTATTTGTTAATTTATTTATTAATTTATTATTAGTTTTTAGTTTATTATTTTAGTTTTTAGTTAGTTATTAAGTTATTATATTAATTATTGTTAGTTTAGTTATTTATTAGTTTATTATTATTAGTTAGTTAGTTTTTAGTTATTAGTTTAGGTTATTAGTTAGTTAGTTTTTATTAGTTTATTATTAGTTTTTGTTAGTTATTTATTAGTTAGTTTTATTAGTTAGTTTATTAGTTTTTATTATTATTATTTATTTTATGTTGTTAATTTATTTTAAGTTTAGTTTTAGTTTTATTAGTTATTATTATTTATTTAGTTAGTTATTAATTTTATTAGTTTTATTAATTATTATTAGTTTATTAGTTTAGTTATATTATTATTTAGTTATTATTAGTATTAATTTTTAATTAGTTATGTAGTTAGTTATTATTTGTTAGTTATTAGTTTATTAGTTTAATTATTATTAGTTATTTAGTTAGTTATTAGTTTCTTATTATTAGTTAGTTTAGTTATTACTAATTAGTTAATTATTAGTTTAATTTTTTTGGTTTATTATTAGTTTATTAGTAGTTTAGTTAGTAGTTAATAGTTAGTTTGTTAGTTATTAGTTAGTTTATTAGTTTATTAGTTTATTAGTTTTATTAGTTTTTGTTATTAGTTTAGTTAGTTAGTCATTAGTTTAGTTTTATTATTTTTATTAGTTTTATTTAGTTATTAGTTTATTAGTTTTTTAGTTAGTTTGTTTATTAGTTTATTATTAGTTAGTTAACTTAATTATTAGTTATTAGTTTTAGTTTTTATTAGTTATTATATTAATTAGTTATTAAGTTAGTTTTAGTTATTAGTAGTTTATTATTAATTTTATTTATTTAATTTATTAGTTTATTTATTTAGATATTAGTATTATATTATTAATTATTATTAGTTTTAGTTTATTAGTTTTATTTTATTGTTATATTATTATTTATTTAGAATTAGTTTTATTAGTTTTTAGTTATTATTAGTTATTATTATTAATTAGTTATTTAGTTTAATTTATTAGCTATTTTATTTATTAGTTTTATTAGTTTTATTATCATTAGTTATTATTATTAGTTTATTAGTTATTATTTATTATTAGTTATTAGTTTATTAGTTTTTTATTGGTTTTAGTTATTTTAGTTATTATTAGTTATTATTACTTACTATTAGCTATTAGTTTTAGGTTAGTTATTTAGTTAGTTAGTTATTTTTATTATAATTTATTAGTTATTAGTTAATTAATTTTTAAGTTTTTATTTAGTTTTATTAATTATTAGTTTAGTTATTATTAGTTTATTACTTATTAATTTTATTATTTATTAGTTATTATTATTATTAATTTGTTATTTATTATTATTTTTATGTATTGTTAGTTATTAGTTAGTTATTAGTTTTATTATTAGTTTTATTATTATTAGTTATAAGTTTTATTATTATTTGTTTTAGTCTATTAGTTATTAGTTAGTATTTTGTTTATTATTTAGTTAGTTTTCATTTATTATTATTATTATTTAGTTATTAATTTATTATTATTTATTTTATTAGCTATTATTTAGTTATTATTAGTTTTAGTTATTAGTTAGTTTTAGTTATTAGTTATTATTAGTTTAGTTATTAGTTAGTTATTAGTTTATTAGTTTATTAGTTATTAGTTTTTACTTTTAGTTTAGTTAGTTATTTCTTTATTAATTTTTAATTATTTATTAGTAATTTTGTTTCTTAGTTATTAGTTTAGTTATTTAATTATTTAGTTTTATTAGTTTTATTAATTTTAGTTAGTTTAATTAATTTTAGTTTAGCTTTATTTGGTTTATTATTACTAGTTTTTAGTTTAGTACTTTAGTTTTAGTTATTATTATTTTAGTTAGTTATACTATTAGCTTATTTTATTATATATATATTATTATTATTTAGTTATTATTCATTTTATTTAATTTTTAGTTATTAGGGTTTTGCATTATTAATTTTATTAGTTTATTAGTTATTAGTTAGTTATTTATTAGTTTTTGTTATTAGTTTTATTAGGTTATTTAATAAATTTTAATAGTTATTAGTTTATTTTTAGTTATTATTATTAGTTAATATTACTATTTCATTATTTGTTCATTTATTAGTTTTTATTAGCTTAGTTTTTCAGTTAGTCGATATTATTATTAGTTAGTTTAGTTATTAGTTTATTAGTTCTACTTTTTTAGTTAGTTATTATTAGTTTTATTATTAGTTATTAGTTTAGTTATTATTAGTTAGTTATTAGGTTTATTTTTAATAATTCATTATTAGTTTTATTAGGTTTTTTGTTTAGTTATTATTATTTAGTTAGTTTAGTTATTAGTTTAGTTATTTATTTTTAGTTAGTTATTAGTTATTAGTTCTATTAGGTTTTTAGTTTATTTATTATTATTTAGTTAGTATAGTTATTAGTTTTTTGCTAGTTTATTATTTAGATTTTAGTTTATTATTATTTTAGTCATTATTAGTTATTTTATTATTAGTTTAATTATTAGTTTATTAGTTTAATTAGTTTAGTTATTAGTTAGTTATTAGTTATTAAATTAGTCATTAGGTTTTATTAGTTTTAATTTTATTAGTTTGAGTTAGTTATTATTATTATTAATTTTAGTTATTGGTTTAGTTATTAGTTATTAGTTTAGTTAGTTTAGTCTTTATTATTTAGATTTAGCTATTAGTTTTAGTTTTTATTATTAGTTATTAGTTTTAGTTAGGTATTAGTTTATTAATTTGTTATTTAGTTATTTATTATTTTTAATATTTAGTTTATTAGGTTTTATTAGTTATTAGTTAGTAATTAAATATTAGTTAGTTAGTTTATTAATTTGTTATTAGTTTATTAGTTTTCAGCTATTAGTTAGTTAGTTTTATTAGTTATTAGGTTTTGTTATTAATTTTAGTTTATTAGTTTATTATTAGTTTATTATTAGTTTATTAGTTTATTAGTTATTATTTAGTTATTTAATTTTATTATTAGTTAATTATTATTAGTTTTATTAGTTTTATTAGTTATTAGGTTTAGTTTAGTTTGTTTTATTTAATTATTAGTTTATTATTTATTATTAGTTAGTTGTTAGTTTATTAGTTATTAGTTTAGTTTTATTATTACTTTTTATTAGCTATTAGGTTATTTATTTATTAGTTATTATTAGTTATTTATTCTTAATTATTATTAGTTTAGTTTAAGATATAGTTTTCACATTATTATTAGTTTACTTTTTAGTTTAGTTTTTAGTATATTCAAAATTTATTAGTTAGTTTTATTTAGTTTTAGTTATTAGTTTTATTATTTATTAGTTATTAGTTTAGTTATTTATTTTTTATTTTATTATTTATTAGTTATTAGTTTAGTTATTTATTTTTTAGTTTATTATTTTTTAGTTTTTCTAGTTTCTTTTAGTTAGTTTTATTAGGTTATTTAGTTTTTAGTTTACTAGTTTATTATTATTAGTCTTATAAGTTATTTTTATTAGTTAGTTAGTTATTTAATTTTGTTAGTTATTAATTTAAGTAATTAGTTAGTTTTATTAATTTAGTTATTAGTTTTGTTAGTTATTAATTTTATTAGTTTTAGTTATTATTTTATTAGGTTTAAGTTGTTAGTTTAGTTAGTTATTATTTAGTTATTTAGTTTATTAGTTATCTAGGTTTTAGTTTATTATATTAGTATTAGTTATTAGTTTAGGTTTTAGTTATTACTAGTTATTTAATTTATTATTAGTTTTATTAATTTTAGTTTTAGTTTTAGTTATTTATTTAGGTTTTATTAGTTATTAGTTATTATTAGTTTTATTAGTTATTTATTTTTAGTTTAGTTTAGTTATTATTAGTTATTAGCTTATTATTATTAGTTATTAGTTAGTCAATATTATTTTTAGTTAGTTTAGTTAGTTATTATTATTATTATTATTATTATTATTATTATTATTATTATTAGTTAGTTTTATTAGTTAGTTAGTTTATAAGTTTATTAGTTAGTTAATTTTAGTTTATTTTAATTAGTTTATTATTAGTTATTAGTTTATTATTTTATTAGTTATAATTTTTATTAGTTATTTATTAATTATTTTAAGTTAGTTATTATTAGTTAATTATTTTTATTATTATTAGTTTATTAGTTAGTTATTAGTTTATTAATTTTATTAGGTTTATTTATTAGTTATTATTTATTAGTTAGATAATTTAAGTTAGTTTTATTATTTAGTTTTTATTTTATTAATTTTAGTTATTAGTTTTTTATTAGTTTTATTAGTTTAGTTAGTTAGTTTTAGTTATTTTATTATTAGTTGCTTCGTTAATTATTTATTAGTTATTAGTTAGTTCTAATTTTTAGTTTAGGTTATCTAGTTATTATTTACTTTAATTATTTTTTATTAGTTATTAGTTATTTAGTTTAGTTATTTCTTATTAGTTAGTTATTAGTTAGCTATTATTATTATTAGTTATTATAAGATAGTTATTAGTTTATTAGTTATTAGTTAGTTAGTTATTAGGTTTTTAGTTATTAGTTAGTTTATTAGTTTTTTTAGTTTTTAGGTTTAGTTTTTATTAGTTATTAGTTTTGTTATTAGTTATTTAGTTTAGTTATTAGTTTAGTTATTAGTTTGTTAGTTTATTAGTTATTAGTTAGTTATCTAGTTTTTAATTAGTTAGTTTTTATTAGTTATTAGTTTATTAATTATTAGTTATTTATTATTTTATTAGTTTA
Organism: Cymbidium sinense; assembly: GCA_021442155.1. Taxonomy (NCBI): domain Eukaryota; kingdom Viridiplantae; phylum Streptophyta; class Magnoliopsida; order Asparagales; family Orchidaceae; genus Cymbidium; species Cymbidium sinense. The sequence continues at coordinate 55,750 of JAKCPB010001939.1, read as the reverse complement.
TTAGTTTATTAATTTATTAATTTATTAGTTTTTAGTTTTTTATTTATTTAGTTTTAGTTGATTATTTTATTAGTTTTAGTTAGTTAGTTTTATTAGGTATTATTAGTTTTTAGTTAGTTATTTATTTAATTATTATTATTATTAGTTAGTTTTTATTATTATTAGTTTATTAGTTTAGTTAGTTATTATTATTAGTTATTAGTTTACTAGTTACTTAGTTTTATTATTAGTTTAGTTATTTAGTTTAGTTTTTTTGGTTTTATTTTTTAGTTAGTTAGTTAGTTATTTGTTATTATTATTATTAGTTTTAGTTTTTATTTATTAGTTAGTTTTATTAGTTTTATTAGTTTTAGTTATTAAGTTTAGTTTTATTATTAGTTATTTAGTTATTATTAATTATTAGTTAGGTTTAGTTATTAGTTATTAGTTTATTTTATTAGTTTTATTAGTTTTTAGCTTAGTTAGTTTTATTAGTTGTTAGTTAGTTTTATTAGTTAGTTATTTAGTTATTATTAGTTAGCTATCTCATTAGTTATTAGTTTATTTTTTATTATTATTAACTAATTTTTATTTAGTTTATTATTAGTTATTATTAGTTTATTAGTCATTATTACTTTATTATTATTATTAATTAGTTAGTTTTTATTAGTTAGTTATTTATTTAGTTTATTATTTATTTAGATGGTTAGTTGTTAGGTTTTTATTAGTTTTATTATTACTTTAGTTAAACATTTTAGTTTATTAGTTTTTTAGTTTAGTTATTTAGTTATTAGTTATTATTAATTTATTAGTTTATTTATTTTTTTAGTTTATTAGTTATTATTAGTTTTAGTTAGCTATTATTAATTATTTAGTTTAGTTATTAGTTTTTTTAGTTTTATAGTTTTTATGGTTATTTATTAGTTTAGTTAATAGTTTTAGTTTTATTATTATTACTTATTAGGTTTTTTATTAGTTTTATTAGTTTTATTATTTAGTTAGTTTAAGTTAGATTATTTATTTATTAGTTAGTTATTTGTTATTAGTTTTTATTATTAGTTAGTTAGTTATTATTATTAGTTTTATTACTAGTGTATTAGTTTAGTTATTATTAGTTAGTTTTGGTTCATTAGTTATTAAGTTTAATTATTAGTTTAGTTATTTTTATTAGTTAATTAATTTATTAATTTATTATTAGTTTTTTAGTTTATTTTAGTTTTAGTTAGTTATTATTATATAGTTATTTGTTATTAGTTTAGTTATTAGTTATTTATTAGTTTTTTTAGTTTTAGTTAGTTTAGGTTATTAGTTAGTTAGTTTTTATTAGTTTATTATTAGTTTTTGTTAGTTATTTATTAGTTAGTTTTATTAGTTAGTTTATTAGTTTTTTAAGTTTCATTAATTATTAGTTTTATTTTAGTTGTTAGGTTTTAATTTATTATTTTAAGTTTAGTTTTAGTTTTATTAGTTTTATTATTAGTTATTTAGTTAGTTATTAATTTTATTAGTTTTATTAATTATTATTAGTTTATTAGTTTAGCTATATTATTATTTAGTTATTATTAGTATTAATTTTTAATTAGTTATGTAGCTAGTTATTATTTGTTAGTTTTAGTTTATTAGTTTAGTTATTATTAGTTATTAGTTAGTTAGTTTAGTTAGTTATTAGTTTTTTATTATTAGTTAGTTTAGTTATTACTAATTAGTTAATTATTAGTTTAATTTTTTAGGTTTATTATTAGTTTATTAGTAGTTTAGTTAGTTAGTAGTTAATAGTTAGTTGTTAGTTTGTATTATCATTAGTTATTATTATTTTATTAGTTATTAGTTATTAGTTTTATATTTATTTAGTTACCATTATTAGTTTTATTATTTTTATTAGTTTTATTTAGTTATTAGTTTATTTGTTTTTTAGTTAGTTTAGTTTATTAGTTTATTAGTTTAGTTTATTATTTGTTAGTTCACTTAATTATTAGATATTAGTTTTAGTTTTTATTAGTTATTAGTTATTAGTAATTATTTATTATTAATTAGTTAGTTTTAGTTATTAGTTAATTAGTTATTATTAATTTTAGTTATTTAGTTTATTAGTTTAGCTATTTATTTAGATATTAGTATATTAGTTTATTAGTTTAGTTATTATTAGTTTTTAGGTTTATTAGTTAGTTATTTTATTATTATTAGTTATTATTTATTGATTAGATTTTTAGTTTTTTTATTAGTTATTAGTTATTATTAGTTATTATTATTAATTAGTTATTTAGTTTACTTTATTAGTTATTTTATTTATTAGTTTTATTAATTTTATTATCAATAGTTATTATTATTAGTTTATTAGTTATTAGTTATTATTAGTTTATTAGTTTTTATTAGTTATTTAGTTATTATTAGTTATTATTACTTACTATTAGCTATTAGTTTTAGGTTACTTATTTAACTAGTTAGTTCTTTCTATTATAATTTATTAGTTATTAGTTAATTAATTTTTAAGTTTTTTATTTAGTTTTATTAGTTATTAGTTTTGCTATTATTAGTTTATTACTTATTAATTTTATTATTTATTAGTTATTATTATTAATTAGTTATTTATTATTATTTTTAGGTATTGTTAGTTATTAGTTATTAGCTTTATTATTAGTTTTATTATTATTAGTTTTAGTCTATTAGTATTAGTTAGTTTTTAGTTTATTATTTAGTTAGTTCTCATTTATTATTATTATTATTATTATTTAGTTATTAATTTATTATTATTTATTTTATTAGCTATTATTTAGTTATTATTAGTTTTAGTTATTAGTTAGTTAGTTATTAGTTATTAGTTATTATTAGTTTAATTATTAGTTAGTTATTAGTTTATTAGTTATTAGTTTTTACTTTTAGTTTAGTTAGTTATTTTTCATTTATTTAGTTTATTATTTATTTAGATTTAGCTATTAGTTTTAGTTTTTGTTATTAGTTATTAGTTTTAGTTAGTTATTAGTTTATTAATTTGTTATTTAGTTATTTATTATTTTTAATATTTAGTTTATTAAGTTTTATTAGTTATTAGTTAGTTATTTAATTATTAGTTTATTAGTTAGTTAGTTTATTAATTAGTTATTAGTTTATTAGTTAGTTAGTTAGTTATTTTATTAATTTGTTATTAATTTTAGTTTATTAGTTTTTTATTAGTTTATTAGTGATTATTTAGTTATTTAATTTTATTATTAGTTAGTTATTATTTGTTTTATTAGTTTTTATTAGTTATTAGGTTTAGTATAGTTTGTTTTATTTAATTATTAGTTTATTATTTATTATTAGTTAGTTATTAATTTATTAGTTATTAGTTTAGTTTTATTATTAGTTTTTATTAACTATTAGGTTATTTATTTATTAGTTATTAGTTATTTATTCTTAATTATTATTAGTTTAGTCTAGTATATTTAGTTTTTAGCTAGATATTATTAGTTTAATTACTTTTAGTTAGTTTAGTTATTAGTATATTAGTAATTTATTAGTTAGTTATATTTAGTTTTAGTTATTAGTTTTATTATTTATTAGTTATTAGTTTAGTTATTTTTATTTTAATATTTATTTGTTATTAGTTTAGTTATTTATTTTTTAGTTTATTATTTTTTAGTTTTCCTTGTATATTTTAGTTAGTTTTATTAGGTTATTTAATTTTTAGTTTACTAGTTTATTATTATTAGTTTTATAAGTTATTTTTATTAGTTAGTTATTAATTTTAGTTATTAGTTAGTTTTATTAATTTAGTTATTAATTTTGTTAGTTATTAATTTTATTAGTTTTAGTTATTTTTTATTAGGTTTAAGTTGTTAGGTTTAGTTAATTATTATTTAGTTATTTAATTTATTAGTTTTAGTATATTAGTTATCTAGGTTTTAATTTATTAGTTATTAATTAGTTTAGTTATTAGTTTAGTTTTTAGTTATTAGTTATTTAATTTGTTATTAGTTTTATTAGTTTTAGGTTTAGTTTTAGTTTATTTATTAGTTATTATTATTGGTTTATTACTATTTATTATTAGTTTAGTTTAGTTATTATTAGTTATTAGCTTACTATTATTAGTTAGTTATTAGTTAGTCAATATTATTTTAGTTAGTTTTATTAGTTAGTTTATAAGTTTATTAGTTAGTTAATTTTAGTTTAGTTTAATTAATTTATTATTAGTTATTAGTTTATTATTTTATTAGTTATTATTTTTATTAGTTATTTATTAGATATTTTTAGTTAGTTATTATTAGTTATTAGTTAGTTAGTTTTATTAGGTTTAATTATTAGTTATTATTTATTAGTTAGTTAATTTAAGTTAGTTTTATTATTTAGTTTTTATTTTATTAATTTTAGTTAGTTATTAGTTTTTTATTAGTTTTATTAGTTTAGTTACTTAGTTTTAGTTATTTTATTATTAGTTGGTTAGTTAATTATTTATTAGTTATTAGTTAGTTCTAATTTTTAGTTTAGGTTATTTAGTTATTATTTACTTTAGTTATTTATTATTAGTTATTTAGTTTAGTTATTTTTATTAGTTAGTTATTAGTTATTATTATTATTATTATTAGTTATTATAAGATAGTTATTAGTTGTTAGTTATTTGTTATTATTATTATTAGTTTTAGTTTTTATTTATTAGTTAGTTTTATTAGTTTTAGTTATTAAGTTTAGTTTTATTATTTGTTATTTATTTATTATTAATTATTAGTTAGGTTTAGTTATCAGTTATTAGTTTATTTTATTAGTTTTATTAGTTTTTAGCTTAGTTAGTTTTATTAGTTTTTTTCTTAGTTAGTTTTATTAGTTTTTTGCTTAGTTAGTTTTATTAGTTAGTTTTTTAGTTATTATTAGTTAGCTATCTGGTTAGTTATTAGTTTATTTTTTATTATTATTAACAAATTTTTATTTAGTTTATTATTAGTTATTATTAGTTTATTAGTCATTATTACATTGTTATTTTTATTAGTTAGTTATTTATTTAGTTTATTAGTTTTAGTAATTAGTTAGTTTATTATTTAGTTTATTAGTTATTATTTAGTTTTTATTTTTAGTTAGTTATTAGTTTATTATTTATTAGTTATTTTATTAGTTTTATTAGTTAGTTTAGTTAATTTTATTGGTTATTAGTTAGTTAGTTTTAGATATTAGTTTAATTATTTATTATTATTTATTATTTATATTTATTAGTTTATTATATTTGTTAGTTTAGGTTATTAGTTTATTATTAGTTATTTAGTTAGTTTATTATAGTTATTATTATTAGTTATTGGGTTAGTTTTTATTTTAGTTTTTAGTTTTATTAGTTTTATTATTAGTTTAGTTGTTATTAGTTTTAGTTAGTTATTTATTTTAGTTAATTAGTTTTATTAGTTATTCAATATTTAGTTATTAGTTATTTGTTATTAGTTTATTAGTTTTTTAGTTTTATTATTTTTTTATTAATTAGTTTTATTTAGTTAGTATAGTTTATTAATTATTTATTAGTTTATTATTATTATTAGTTTTAGTTATTAGCTTAATTTATTAGGTTATTATTATTTAGTTATTAGTTTTAGTTAGTTATTAGTTTTAGTTAGTTATTAGTTATTAGTTTATTAGTTAATTATTATTAGTTTAATTAGTTAATTATAGTTTTACTTTATTTTAGTTATTATTATTATTATTATTTAATATTATTATTAGTTAGTTATTATTAGTTATTAGTTTATTTAATTAGTTTATTAGTTTTATTTTTTAATTATAAATTATTAGGTTTAGTTTTTAGTTATTAGTTTAGTTTTAGTTATTTTTATTAGTTATTAGTTATTATTAGTTTATTAGGTTTTAGTTTGATTTATTAGTTATTATAGTTAGTTTAGTTTATTTATTTTAGTTAGTTTTTTAGTTTTTTAGGTTTATTATTATTAGTTTTTAATAATTATTTAGTTATTTATGAGTTAGTTATTATTATTCATTTATTATTAGTTATTATATTTTATTAATTTTTATTAGGTTTATTCTTTATTTATTATTATTAGTATTAGTCATTAGTTATTATTTTTTAGTTATTAGTTTAATTATTATTATTAGTATAGTTTAGCTTTGTTATTTAGTTGTTAGTTAGTTATTTTAGTTTTTTTAGCTAGTTATTATTATGTTATTGCTATTTACTATTATTATTTATTGGTTATTTATAGTTATTAGTTTATTTATTATTTAGTTATTTTGTTTAGTTTTCATTTTATCATTAGTTCATTTAGTTTATTATTAGTTTTTAGTTATTTATTAGTTTGTTAGTTAGTTTATTAGTTTAATTATTTAGTTTAGTTTTAGTTTATTTTTTATTAGTTATTTAGTTATTATTAGTTATTAGTTAGTTTTTATTATTAGTTATTTTAGTTAGTTATTAGTTAGTTAGTTATTATTAGTTATTATTAGTTTAGTTTTTTAGTTAATTAGTTATTATTAGTTAGTTTTTTAGTTTATTAGTATTATTATTAGTTTATTAATAATTAGTTAGTTTTTTATTATTACTTATTAGGTTTATTATTAGATGGTTAGTTTTAGGTTTTATTAATTTTATTATTATTTTAGTTAAACATTTTAGTTTATTAGTTATTTAGTTTAGTTATTTAGTTATTAGTTATTATTAATTTATTAGTTTAATAGTTAATTTTAGTTAGTTTAGTTTAATTAGTTAGTTATTATTATTAGTTTAGTTTTGTTATTAATTATTTAGTTATTAGTTTTTTTAGTTTTTAGTTTTATGGTTATTATTTATTAGTTTAGTTAATAGTTTTAGTTTTATTATTATTACTTATTAGGTTTTTTATTAGTCTTATTTATTAGTTAGTTTAAGTTAGGTTATTTATTTATTAGTTAGTTATTTGTTATTATTTTTAGTTATTTATTATTTAGTTTTCTTAGTTTATTATAAGTTATTATTGGCTATTATTTATTTTATTTAGTTTTATTATTAATTATTATTAGGTTTATTAGTTAGTTAGTTTTTAGTTTAGTTATTAGGTTTAGTTTTTTCTTAGATAGTTTTTTATTAGTTTATTAGGTTTTATTATTTATTTATTTAGTTTAGTTATTCATTATTTAGTTTTATTATTAGGTTTAGTTATTATTTATATTATTAGTTAGTTATTAGTTTTATTTTTTATTTTTCTTATTATTAGTTAGTTTAGTTACTAGTTATTTAGTTAGTTCTATTAGTTTTAGTTATTTAGTTATTAAGTTTTAGTTAGTTATTAGTTTATTTTATATAGTTATTTTTATTAGTTTAGTTTATTAGGCTTTTTATTAGTTTTATTAGTTTTTTATTTAATTATTTATTCTTAGTTAGTTAGTTATTTAGTTTTATTAGTTTTTTAGTTTTTTAGTTTTTTATTAGTTAGTTTAAGTTTTTTAATTTTTTAGGTTAGTTAGTTAGTTATTTAGTTATTAGTTTTAGTTAGTTATTAGTTATTATTATTATTTAGTTTGTTATTATTAATCGCCATTAGTTAGTTTTTAATTTTATTAGTTTTATTAGTTCTTTAGTTGAGTATTGGTTATTATTTATTTAGTTTATTAGTTTATTAGTTTTATTATTATTGCCATCGTTTAGTTATTATTAGTTAATTATTAGTTTAATTAGTTATTATTATTTTATTATTAGTTATTACTATTTATTATTATTACTTATTATTTATTAGTTTATTAGTTTTATTATTAGTTATTAGTTAGTTTTTAGTTTAGTTATTATTAGTTTATTCATTTTAGTTAGTTATTAGTTTATTAGTTAGTTATTATTTAGTTATTATTAATTATATTAATTATTAGTTTAATTTTAGTTTGGTTAGTTATTATTAGTTATTACTTAGGTTATTTTACTTATTAGTTTATTAATTATTATATGTTAGTTTAGTTAGTTAATTAGTAAGTTAGTTAGTTATTATTATTTAATAAGTTTTTAGTTAGTTATTAGTTAGTTTAGTTTATTATTTTAATTTAGTTAGTTATTATTATTATTATTAGTTTTTTATTTTTATTATTATTTAGTTAGTTAGTTTTAGGTTTATTAGTTAGTTTAGTTTTATTAATTTTATTTTATTAGTTATTATTAGTTTGTTTAGTTATTTTTGTTATTTTCTTAATTAGTTATTATTAGTTCTTTAGTTTGGTTTGTTATTGGTTAGTTATTTATTATTTAGTTAGTTATTAGTTATTATTTTATTATTTGTTATTAGTTTAGTTATTATTAGTTAGTTATTTATTTAGTTATTAGTTATTAGTTAGTTTATTATTACTAGCTATTTATTAGTTTTATTATTAATTATTAGTTAATTATTAGTTTAGTTATTATTAGTTTATTAGTATTAGTTTATTAGTATTAGTTATTATTAGTTTTTTTAGTTATTAGTTTTAATAGTTATTAGTTTAGTTTTAGATTATTTAGTTATTATTAGTTTATTATTATTAGTTATTAGCTAGGTTATTTTAGTTATTTGCTTTTTTTATTAGTTAGTTAGTTATTATTAGTTACTTAGTTTTTAGTTAGTTATTAGTTAATTTAGTTTATTAGTTTTAGTTTACTTAGTTATTACTATTATTATTATTATTATTATTATTATTATTATTATTATTATTATTATTATTATTATTATTATTATTATTATTATTATTATTAGTTTTTTAGTTTTATTATTATTTAGTTAGATAGTTTTAGGTTTATTAGTTAGTTTAGTTTTATTAATTTAGTTTTATTAGTTATTATTAGTTTATTAGTTATTAATTATTAGTTTTAGGTTTAGTTAGTCATTATTAGTTTAGTTTTTAGGTTTTTATTAGATATTTATTTAGTTATTATTAGTTAGTTTTATTAATTTATTAAGTTTTATTAGTTATTATTAGTTATTATTTTAAGATTATTTTAGTTATTATTTGTTATTATTAGTTATTATTTGTTAGTTTTATTATTAGTTTTAGTTAGTTTAGTTGGCTATTAGTTATTTTTTATTTTATTACTTTATTAGTTATTTGTTATTAGTTATTAGTTTTTAGTTATTAGTTAGTTATTAGCTTATTAGTTTAATTATTTGTTTAGTTATTAGTTAGCTAATTTTATTATTTTTTTAGTTTTTAGTTATTATTAGTTATTAGTTATAATCAGTTATTATTTTAATATTAGTTATTATTTTTTTAGTTATTAGTTATTTAGTTTAGTTTTTATTTATTATTTTATTAGTTTATTAGTTTAGTTAGTTTTTATTAGTTATTAGTTTATTATTTTTAGTATTAGGATTAGTCATTAGTTATTAGTTAATTTATTTATTATTTTTATTAGCTATTAATTAGTTTAGTTTTTATTAGTTAGTTTAATTATTTATTATTATTTATTAGTTATTAGTTATTAGTTTTTTTGTTTTTTAGTTTAATTATTATTATTATTACTTAGCTATTATTATTTTAGTTTGTTATTAAGTTATTAGTTAGGTTTTTGGTTTATTAGTTTATTATTTTTAGTTTATTATTAGTTTATTAGTTTTAAGTATTATTATTTAGTTAGTTATTAATTATTTAGTTTTTAATTAGTTATTAGGATTAGTTATTAGTTATTTTAGTGAGTTAGTTTATTTAGTTTTATTAGTTTTTAGTTATTTAGTTTTATTAGTTTTTAGTTATTTAGTTTATTACTATTAGTTATTATTAGTTATGTTTTATTAGTTAGTTAGTTAGTTTATAAGTCTTTTATTAGTTATTAGTTTATTAGTTTGTTAACTATTAATTATTATTATTATTTTAGTTAGTTAGTCTTATTATAGTTATTATTATAAGTTTATTACTTTAGTTATTATTTATTATTTTATTAGGTTTAGTTTAGTTTTTTTGGTTTCTTTTATTATTAGTTTTAATTAGTTATTAGTTAGTTATTAGCTTAGTTTAGTTACTGATTATTATTAGTTTAGTTAGTTTAGTTATTTTATTATTAGTTATTATTAGTTATTATTTTATTATTGGTTATTATTAGTTATTATTAGCTATTATTTTTTTAGTTTTAGTTATTAGTTTTTATTAGTTAGTTATTTAGTTATTTTATTAGTTTAGTTAGTTTAGTTATTATTAATATTTAGTTTATTAGTTATTAGTTGTTAGTTGTTAGTTTATTAGTTATTATTAGTTATTAGTTTTTTATTTAGTTATCTGGTTTTATTATTAGTTATTAGTTTTAGTTAGTTTTATTAGTTATTTATTTATTAATTTATTATTATTTAGTTATTAATTACTTTTCATTTAGTTATTAGTTTAGTTATTTATTAGTTAATTTTAGTTATTATTATTAGTTTTGTTATAATTACTATTATTTATAAGTTATTAGTTTATTATTATTTTATTAGTTATTAGTAAGTTGTTATTAGTTATTTTATTTGTTATTATTAGTTATTAGTTTAATTATTATTTAGCTAGTATTAGCTTTCTTATTTTGTTGTTTATTAGTTAGTTTAGTTTATTAGTTAGTTATTAGTTTTAGTTATTAGTATATTTATTTATTGTTAGTTTAGTTATTTTATTAATTATTACTAGTTTATTAGTTTTTAGCTAGTTAGTTAGGTTTTTAGAATTTGTAGTTATTATTAGTTATTAGGTTTAGTTATTAGCTATTATTAGTTATTTAGTTATTATTAGTTATTAGTTTATTATTTTATTAGTTAGTTATTAGTTTAGTCAGTTTATTATTTGTTTAGTTTTATTTTTAGTTATTTAGTTAGTTTTTATTAGTTATTAGATTTTTAGTTATTATTATTATTTTAGTTATTAGTTTAGTTTTATTAGTTTATTATTATTAGTTAGGTTTAGTTTTATTAGTTTATTATTAGTTAATTTTAGTAAGTTATTAGTTTTAGTTATTTGTTTAATTTAGTTTTTTAGTTATTAGTTTAGTTTTATTATTAGTTTGTCATTAGTTTTTAGTTATGTTTATTAGTTTTATTTAGTTATTAGTTAGTTAGTTAGTTTTTTATTAGTTAAGTTTTATTATTAGGTTTTAATTTTTTAGTTAGTTCAGTTAGTTTTTTAAGTTATTAGGTTTTATCTATTTTACTAGTTAGTTACTTTAGTTAGGTTAGTTTAGTTTTTTTATTAGTTTTATTAGTTTACTTAGTTAATTTATTAGTTTATTAGTTTAGTTTTAGTTAGTTTAATTAGTTTAGTTTATGTTTAGTTTTTTAGTTTTATTTATTAGTTATTTAGTTTAGTTAGTTAGTTTTTATTAATTATTAGGTTTAGTTTTATTAGTTTTATTTAATTAGTTTAGTTAGTTCATTTTATTATTTAATTATTATTAATTATTATGAATTATAAGTTTTATTTATTATGTTTTAGTTTTATTACTTTTATTATTAGCTTATTGGTTTAGTTTTATTAGTTATTTAGCTTTTTAGTTATTCATTTAGTTTATAAGTTTTTAATTAGTTTTATTAGTTTTTAGTTATTAGTTTTATTAATTTTTAGTTAGTTATTAGTTAGTTTTTTTGTTAATTTTAGTTTTATTAGTTATTATTTTTATTAATTATTATTATTAGTTATTATTAATTAGTTATTAGTTTTAGTTTTTAGTTTTATTAATTTTATTAGTTATTAGTTAGTTTAGTTTTTTATTTTATTATTAGTTTTTAGTTTATTAGTTATTAGTTTTTTAGTTTTACTAGTTAGTTAGTTAGTTTAGTTAGTTATTATTTGTCATTAGTTTATTATTACTTATAATTAGTTATTAGTTATTAGTTTATTATTTTAGTTTTTATTACTTTTATAATCATTATTTTTTATTATTTATTACTTTTTATTTTTAGTTATTTGTTTTTAGTTTTATTATTTTTTAGTTATTAGTTATTTAGTTTTTATTATTAGTTTTAGTTATTAGTTTATTATTATTTATAATTTTATTATTTAGTTTTTATTATTACTATTTATTAGTTATTTTAGTTATTATTAGTTATTATTATTATTAGTTTTACTTTTTTTTAGTTTTAGTTTATTTTATTAGTTAGTTTTAGTTTAGTTATTATTTATTATTATTAGTTAGTTTTTATTAGTTATTTATTTATTAATTTAGTTATTAGGTTTTAGTTATTATTATTTATTATTAGTTTAGTTATTAAGTTTATTTATTATTATTAGTTATTATTAGTTTATTAGTTATTAGTTATTAGTTTATTTTAGTTATTATTATTAGTTTATTAGGTTATTAGTTTTAGTTTATTAGTTTTATTATTTAGTTTTATTAGTTTTTAGTTTAGTTATTATTTAGTTATTAGTTAGTTATTATTATTAATTATTAGTTTATTTTTATTTTTTAGTTATTAGTTTAGTTATTTTTAGTTTATTATTATTAAGTTTTAGTTTTATTATTTAGTTATTTATTACTTTAATTTTATTGGTTCTTTATTTAGTTTAGTTATTATTATTATTAGGTTTTCTTAGTTTATTAGTTTTAGTTAGTTTATTAGTTATCAGTTAGTTTTATTAGTTTTTAGTTTTAATAGTTAGTTAGGTTATTAGTTATTAGTTTTAGTTATTATTAGTTTATTAGTTTTTTTTATTATTAGTTTTAGTTTAGTTATTATTTTTAGTTAGTTATTTGGTTTAGTTAGTTTATTATTTAGTTAGTTATAATAGTTATAAGTTTATTAGGTTTTTAATTATTATCATTTTTATTAGTTTTATTATTTATTATATACTAGTTTATTAATTATTAATTAGTTTATTATTATTTTTATTAATTTTTAATTTAATTTATTATCAGTTTTTTAGTTATTTATTTTAGTTATTATTAGTTTTTGTTTAGTTTTATTAGTTATTATTATTAGTTTTAGTTATTATTAGTTATTATTATTTAGATAGTAGTTATTAGTTTTAGTTATTAGTGTTTATTAGTTTTTATTAGTTATTATTATTAGTTCATTATGTTTTAGGTTAGTTTTGTTATTATTATTAGTTTTCATTAGTTATTTATTATTAGTTATTAGTTTTAGTTTTTTAGTTTATTATTATTTAGTTTTATTAGTTTTTAGTTTATTACATATAATTCAGTTTATTATTTAGTTTATTAGTTAGTTTTATTAGTTTATTTTTATTAGCTTAATTTATTCTTGGTTATTTAGTTTATTTTATTAGTTATTAGTTTTTGTTAGTTTTTAGTTATTACTTAGTTAATCAGTTATGATTAGTTAGTTATTTATTTAGTTATTATTAGTAATTTCTTTTTGTTAGTTTATTATGATTAGTTTTTATTAGTTATTTTAGTTTATTATTATTATTATTATTATTATTATTATTATTATTATTATGTTTTTAATTATTAGTTATTAGTCATTGGTTAGTTTTAGTTAGTTTATTAGTTTATTAGTTAGTTTCTTAGTTATTAGTTAGTAATTATTATTATTATTAAATAGATATTAGTTTATTATTTTAGTTATTAGTTTATTAGTTTATTAGTTTATTAGTTATTAGTTAGTTTAGATTACTAGGTTTTATTAGTTTTTATTAATTATTTATATTTTAGTTTAGTTAGTTTTTATTTAATTTAGTTATTAGTTATTTTATTATTAGTTTATTAGTTTTATTATTATTATTATTATTATTATTATTAGTTAATTTTAGTAATTTAGTTATTATTAGTTTTAGTTATTAGTTATTTAGTTTTTATTATTAGTTATTAGTTTTTATTAGTTTTAGTTTATTAATTATATTTAGTTATGCATTTTTATTAGGTTATTAGTTTTTATTGTTATTATTACTTAGTAGTTATTATTATTATTAACAGCCAAAAAAAACACAAACCTATCATAATAGCCACCCAGCCAAAGGAAAAGTGAAGCTAAGGAAATAGAAAGAGAGAGGAGAGCAATAAATAAAATTAATAGAAGGAAATCCCAACAAAACCAATTATGAACACCTCTTAAAAAAGAGGGAGAAAAAAGCTCACAACCCAAAAAATAAAAGAAAAGAGCCCTCAAGGACAAAGCCAATAGATCCCAGAACAACAGCAATCCAAAGCCACCAAGGCACCAAGACAACAGAGCCCACAACAACACAAATCCAAAACCACCAAGGCACTAACTAAAGGAAAGGAAATAGTGAATAGAGAAGCCACACAATAGAGCACCCAAGAAAGTAGCCCAGGAAAGAGCAAGAGAACCAAACCAACAAACAAGAAAAAAAAGAAGAAGGCTAGAAAAAGCTAAAATAAAAAACTAGAGAAACAACCAACTAATGGACAAACCACACGCCAAGGACAAAGCCCAACCTACCACCAACAAAGAGAGCAAAAGCACCAACCAAAGAAAGGCAAGCCAATAGGAACAAAGCCACTAGCACAAAACCAACTAGCCAAAGGGCACAAAAAAAACCCCCAACAAACAAGAAGCCAAAATCACTAAGCTAGAAGGAGAAAAATTAACCAAGAAGCCAATACTCTAGCTAGCAAGAAAACACATAACAAAAGCTCAACCAATAGAGAAAAAACTATCTAAAAAAGCAAAAACCTCCGAAGGACAGGAGAGATTATTTCCAAGAAGCTTTGGAATGAGTAACCCTCGGCAAGTGAGGAAGGGCATAAATATGAACACTTTTTTTCTTTTTCTTCTTTTAAATAGTTTTATAACCCTGTCCTTTCTCCAAAAAATCTCCTTTCAAAAATGAATCAGTATTATTATAAAAGGCATAGGGATCAGCAGAAGCTATCAATTTGAAAGAAGAGCATTCAGAATCATCCACAATTATAGACAAAGGAAAATCAAAAATAATATGCATTTCAGAATCAGAAGTGAAAGAAGGAGCAATAATAGCTTTATTAAGAAGAAAATTATCAATATTTTCACTTTCCAACAAAATCTGAAGAGTCCCCTCCCTGTCTTCACTCATAAAAGAAGTAAGAGAAGCAAAATCTAGTTTTTTAATACAATCTTCATGTAAGAGATTAAAATAAGATTCAAATCCCATAGAAACATATAGAATATTACCAAAATTCTAAACATAATTACCAGCCATAGAAAAATCATCATTTTGAACTAAAACATACTATTCAAAATGAGAAAATTATCACATGTATATAAATTTTATTTTTTAAAAGAAGGACCACCAATATTAACAAGATTGTCAGGATTACATGTTAAAATATTAGAAATAAGAACATTCTTTTCACCACCATTCTCAATCCAAGAAAGCAAAGAAATAGTCTCTTTCCCAAGATCTAAAGCAGACATAGGAGAAAGAGAAACAACATCCAACTGATTGGAAGAAATGGTGTTAGCATCAACAATATTCGAACCATCATTCTAAAAGGACTTATTCACAACATCCAAACCATTAGAATCGTTAACCATAGCCTCTAAAGTCTTTCCTTTAAGAGAATCATCAAAAGAAACAATTAGAGCATGATTATTAGTTAAAACTTTTTCAAAAACATCAAAATTACCTATCACATCAGACAAATCATTAATAGGTAAAACTTTTTCAGAAGAATCAGAAATATGGTTTTGCAAAACATCTAAATTTTGAAAACTAGATTTTCCTTTATCCAACTTGAGAGAATCATCAATTTTTTCAACAATTGAATTCTTACTGGCGATTTTCTTCCTAAGAGAGGGATGATTAATAAAGCATTCAGAATTTTCATGCCCATGAATCTTACAATGATTACAAAAAATGGGAAAGTTCTCAAAACAACTTTCTAAAAATAATCACATTTCTTCAAACCCAACCAAATTTCTTTCGAATATTTTTTAGAAATTTCAATCTCTATAATAGTTCTAGCAACATACAGTCTAGAAGAAGCAGTTTTTGCTTCATCAACTTGCGAAGGTTGACCAAAAATCAAACCAATAGCATAAAAAAATCTAATGATTAAATAGATGAATCTGTAAGTTAGGTAAAGAAATCCAAATGGGAACAATAAGAGACTCTTCATTAACATCAAACATAGGCTTCCATTTTAGAATACACATTTGATAATTAAAAACATAGTAAGAATGCCTAGAAAAATTCTTTCGTAATCAAGGTCATTAAAAAGTTTAATCAGAACATGCCTTGCATCAATCAACCTAATAGAAAAAGAACCAGATAAATTTAAGCTATAAAAAATGAACAAATATTATCCATCTTTGGCCGTTTAATTGAAAACTTTCCAATCAAAGAAAAAGAAAAAGGCTCAGCTAATCATTCAATATCCTCATCTGAAATCATAATTGTCAGAGTACCTTTAAAAGTCATATGAAGCAAATTCAAAGGAGGCTCGGTGGAGGAATTCTTACCTGCTAAAGCCTCTTTGAAAGATTTACTAATAGCAGGTGATTTAGAGGTAGGATTACCCAAAAATTTGAAGCCCTAGCGGGATTCATCGACACATGGGATTTACCCCATGAATTTAAAGAAGCCGATGCCATGAATCATAGCCCTGTGATAAGAACAGGTTGAGATTGGCCCAAGGCTAACAATTTATAGGGAATCCAAGAGAGAAAGTGCTTAAAAACTCACCAAGAACATGAGAGATCCCAAAATAGCCCAATAATAGGGTTTAGTTTAGTTTTGGGGTCTCAATTTTAGGTTTAGTGTTTATTAGTTATTATTAGCTTATATTAGTTTTAGGTTATTATTAGTTTATTATTAGTTTTATGTTTAGTTTAGTTAATTTAGTTTTTAGTTAAGTTATTATTTTAGTTTTATTAGTTTTAGTTTTAGTTAATATTAGTTTAGGTTAGTTTAGTCTGGGGTGGAGGGGGGGGGGGGGTTAGGTTTAGTTTATTAGTTTATTTATTTATTGGGGTATAGTTTATCTTAGTTTATTTATTAGTTATTATTAGTTAGTTTAGTTATTATTAGTATATGTTTTTATTTTTATTTAGATTTTAGTTACTTTTAGTTAGTGGTTTAGTTTTATTAATTTATTTATTAGTTTATTAGTTTTATTAGTTTAGTTATGGGTTTAGGTTTATTAGTTTATTATTATTAGGTTTTTTAGTTTACTTTATGGTTTAATTTTTAATTAGTTATTTTTTTTGTTTATTATTATTATTAGTTTAGTTAGTTGGTTTATTATTAGTTTTAGTTATTAGTTATTATTACTTATTAGTTATTATTATTATTAGTTTTATTTATTAGTTATTATTACTTATTAGATATTATTATTATTAGTTATTATTATTTTATTATTATTTTAGTTTTTTTATTATTAGTTATTATTATTATTAATTTATTTTATTAGTTATTAGTTTAGTTAGTTATTTAGTGTTAGTTTATTAGTTTAATAATTTTAGTTATTAATTATTATTAGTTTATTAGTTAGTTAGTTTAGTTATTATTATTAGGTTTAGATTTTTTTTTAGTTTTATTATTATAATCATTTATTTTTATATGTTTTATTAGTTATTAGGCTTTACTAATTTTAGTTTATTATTAGTTTATTAGTTACTAGTTTTAGTTAGTTATTATTAGTTATTAGTTTACTAGTTTTTAGTTTTATTAGTTATTTATTAGGTTTAGTTTTGGTTTTATTGGTTTATTATTATTAGTTTTAGATTAGTATTTTTATTAGTTATTAGTTTTATTAGTTATTTTTTATTATTTATTATTTAGTTTTTGTTAGTTTATTTAGTTATTTTTAGTTTTTTAGTTATTTTAGTTAGTATTTATTAGTTTTATTAGTTTATTAGTTTTATTATTAGTTATTAATCATAATTTTAATTTTATTAGTTATTATTTATTATTATAATTATTATTAATTATTAGTTTAATTAGTTTTAATTATTATTAGTTATGTTTAATTTTTAGTTTTATTATTTTATTATTATAATTAGTAGTTATTATTTATTAGTTAGTTATTAGTTATAATTAATTATTAGTTATTTAGTTTATTAGTTAGTTTTAGTTAGGTTTTTAGTTATTATTAGTTATTAATTTTATTATTTTTACTTAATAGTTTAAGTTTTTAGTTTATTGGTTTGTTTTATTAGTTAGTTATTTATTATTTACGTTTATTAATTATTAGTTAGTTATTTTTAGTTATTTATTAGTTATTATTAGTTTAGTTATTAGTTTATTAGTTTTATTAGGTTTTAGTTCTTAGCTTTAGTTTTTAGTTTATTATTATCATTTATTAGTTAGTTATTATTATTAGTTATTAGTTATGTTATTACTAGTTTTATTATTATTTTAATTTTAGTTATTAGTTTATTAATTTTAGTTTTTTATTAGTTTAGGTTATTATAAATTATTTTTATTTTTATTAGTTTTATTAGTTATTAATTAGTTAGTTTTTATTAGTTTTTATTAGTTATTAGTAATTTGTTATTATTTATTATTATTAGTTATTAGTTTATTAGTTTATTAGTTCTTATTATTTAATGTTTAGGATTTAGTGTTTAAAATTTAGGGTTTAAGGTTTTTTGGTTTTAGAGTTAGAGTTTTTCTTAAACTTTTTTTATTTTTTAAATTAAGTAAATCAGTATGTTTAGGATTATTTAGTTTATTTTTACTTTATTTTAGTTTATTTTATTTTAAATTTATATTTAGGTTTATTTTTATTTTTATTTAGTTTAGTTTATTTATTTTAAGTTTATTTATTTTAGTTTAGGTTTTTATTTTACTTTTTTTTTTAGCTTGGTTTTATTATTATTATATTTTTTAGGTTTAGGTTTTATTTTTTATTTTTAAGTTTAAGTTTAGGTTTTAGGTTTTTATTTTAGTTTATCTTTAAGTTTTATTTTTTAATTTAGGATTAGGTTTATTTTTAATTTAAGTTATTTTATTTAGTTTAGTTTTAGGTTTAGGTTTAGGTTTAGGTTTTATTTATTTTAGTTTAGGTTTAGGTTTATTTTATTTTTATTTTAGGTTTAGGTTTATTTTATTTTTATTTTAGGTTTAGGACTTTTTTAATTTAGGGTATATGTTTTATTTTTATTTATTTTTAGGTTTATTTTTTAAGTTTATGTTTTTATTTTATTTTATTTTAGGTTTATTTTATTTTTATTTTAGCTTTATTGTTTATTTTATTTAGATTTTTTATTTTTATGTTTATTTCATTTTTTAGTTTAGTTTAGTTTTTATTTTTAATTTTATTTTATTTTTAAGTGTTGGTTTAGGTTTAGGTTTTTGTTTAGGTTTTAATATAATCTTATTATTTTATTTTATTTATTTTTAAATTTATTTATTTATTTTATTTTTATGTTTTATTTAGTTTAGGTTTAGGATTTTAGGTTTTTAGGGTTTATGATTAGTTTATGATTTATGGTTTAGGGTTTAGGGTTATTTTAGTTTATGTTTAGGTTTACTTTATTTAGTTTGTTTTGTTTGTATTTTAGGTTTGTTTTTTTATTAGTTAAATAGTTAATTATTATTATTAGTTTATTAATTTTAGTTTTATTATTATTAGTTAGTTTAATTAGTTAATTATTAGTTTAGTTTATTATTATTATTATTATTATTAGTTTTAGTTTTATTAGTTTATTAGTTAGTCAAATTTAATTTTTAGTTTAGTTTTTATTAGTTAAGTTATTAGTTATTAGTTAGCTATTATTAGTTATTAATTATTATTTATTTAGTTCAATTATTTATTACTTTATTATTATTAGTTAGTTATTTTAGTTTTATTAGTTATTAGTTTAGCTCTTAGTTTTTTTAGTTTATTAGTTAATTATTAGTTTATTAGTTAGTTATTAGTTTAGGTTAGATATTAGTTATTAGTTTATTGGTTTTATTAGTATTATTAGTTAGTTAGTTTATTAGTTTTACTTTAGTTATTAGTTTATTATTTTATTTATTTTATTAGTTTTGTTAGTTAATTTAGTTAATTTTATTAGTTATTAGTTAGTTATTTGTTTTATTGATTAGTATTATTATTATAGTTATTATTATTATTAGTTAATTAGTTAGTTAATTAATTATTAGTTTTAGTTAATATTAGTTTTAGTTTATTAGTTTATTTAGTTTAGTTATTAGTTAGTTTGTTTATTATTATTAGTTTTATGTTTAGTTATTAATTTAGTTAGTTTTCTAGGTTTATTAGTTTTAGTTAGCTAGTTATTTAGTTTATTAGTTATTAGTTTAGTTTTTTTAGTTTTATTAGTTATTAGTTATTAGTTATTAATTTTAATTATTATTAGATATTAGTTTAGTTATTATTATTATTAGTTATTAGTTTTAATTAGTTATTAGTTAGTTAGGTTATTTATTAATTAGCTAATTTATTATTATTTATTAGTTATTATTATTAATTTATTAGTTATTATTAATTACTATTTATTTATAGTTAATTTTATTAGTTTATTAATTAGATAGTTACTAGGTTTAGTTTTATTAATTTATTAGTGTAGTTATTTAGTTATTTAGTTTATTAGTTTATTAGTTTTTATTAGTTAGTTAGTTTAGTTAGTTATTATTTACTTATTATTAGTTATTAGTTATTAGTTTTATTAGTTTAGTTTTTAGTTATTAGGTTTAGGTTTTAGGTTTTAATTATTTATTATTTGTTAGTTATTTAGTTATTTATTTTTTTAGTTATTTTAGTTATTAGTTTAGTTATTATTTTTTTCAGTATTTTAATTATTAGTTTAGTTATAAGGTTTATTAGTTATTAATTATTAATTATTTTTTTAGTTAGTTATTAATTTTATTATTAGTTTTAGTTATTAGTTTTATTAGTTAGTTTTTAGTTCTTAGTTATTAGTTTTAGTTATAGTTATTATGTTTAGTTTTATTATTAGTTTTTTAGTTAGTTAGTTAGTCGATTAGTTTAGATATTAGATTTTGTTTTATTTATTAGTTAGTTATTAGATTTTTATTATCTTTTTATTTATTAGTTATTAGTAATTAGTTAGTTGATTATTTTATTATTATTTATTAATTAGTTTATTATATGTTCACTTTTAGTTTAGCTATTTTTATGTTTTTATTTTGTTTATTATTATTAGTTTTTTTTTATTTTAGTTATCATTTATTATTATTGGTTTATTACTTTTATTAGTTTATTTTATTTAGTTTTTAATTCTTATGTTTATTTTATTATTTAGTTAAGTGGTTATTATTTAGTTATTAGTTTAGTTTTTATTAATTATTAGTTAATAGTTTAGTTATTAGTTATTATTATTAGTTAGTTATTATAAGTTTTAATTATTAGTTATTATTATTTATTAGTTATTAGTTTAGTTTAGTTAGTTTTTTAGTTTAGTTTTTTAGTTATTTTATTTAATTTTAGTTATTATTATTTAGTTATTAGTTTTTTATTTGTTTAATTAGTTTAGTTTTAAAATGTTTTATCAATTTTAGTTTTTTGTTTTATTTAGTTTTTATTAGTTATTCATTTAGTTAGTTATTAGTTATTATTAGTTTTTTTCTAGTTAGTTATTAATTTGTTAATTATATTAGGTAGTTAGTTTAATTATTATTTAAGTTTTATTATTAGTTTAGTTTTAGTTATTATTAGTTACTATTAGTTTTTAGTTTATTTGGTTTATTATTTAGTTTATGTTTTAGTTTTTAGATTTTATTAATTATTATTTATTAGTTTAGTTATTATTATTAGTTTTAGTTTAGTTAATATTGGTTTTTCATTATTTATTAGTTTTTTAGTTATTTATTTATTAATTAATTATTTTATAAGTTATTAGGTTTAGTTATTAGTTTTATAAGTTTAATAGTTTTATTAGTTTATTATTATTATTTATTAATTAATAGTTAATAGTTTTAACTTTCAATTTATTAGTTTTATTTGGTTATTATTAGTTAGTTTTTAGTTTAGTTATTAGTTTTATATTTTTATTATTTAGTTATTATTTATTAGTTAGTTAGTTAGTTTATTATTATTAGTTTTATTAGTTATCAATTTAGTTATTAAGTTTTATTAGTTTTATTAGTTAGTTCATTATTTAGTTTTTTTTGGTTTTATTATTATTATTATTATTTAATTATTAGGTATTTAGCTAGTTATTATTAGTTATTAGTTTTAATTCATTAGTTATTTAGGTTTTATTAATTGTTAGTTATTATTAGTTAGTTTTAATTTTAGTTTTTAGGTTTTTTAGTTATTATTAGTTTTTTAGTTTATATAGTTTTAGTTTTTAGTTTTTATTAGTTTTATTTAGTTATTAGGTTTTTTAGTTAGTTTTATTTAGTTTTATTATTATTATTATTATTATTATTATTATTATTATTATTATTATTATTAGTAGTAGTAGTAGTAGTAGTTAGTATTTATTTTATTAGTTAGTTTAGTTTATTATTATGTTTAGTTTTTTATTAGTTTATTTATTATTAGTCACATTAGTTTAGTTTATTAGTTTGATTATTTTTAAGTTTTATTATTATTAGGCTATTATTAGTTATTTTTATTATTATTAGTTATTATTAGTTAGTTTTATTAATTTTTCTTATTAGTTATTTATTAGTTTTTATTAGTTATTACTTAGTTTTAGTTATTAGATAAGTTATTAGTTAGTTATTAGTTTTATTAATTATTAATTTGTAGGTTTAGTTTATTACTTATTTATTATTCATTATTAGTTTATTAGTTTAGGTTTTTAGTTTTTATTAGTTATTATTATTATTAGTTAGTTTTTTAGTTTATTATTAGTTAGTTAGTTATTAGTTAGTTTTTAAGTTAGTTTTTTTATTATTAGGTTTATTATTTATTATTTATTTGGTTTTAGTTTTAGTTTTAATTTATTAGGTTATTATTATTAGTTTTTAGGTATTATTATTAGGTTTTGATTATTATTATTAGTTATTATTAGTTTTATTATTAGTTAGTTTTATTAGTTTATTAGTCATTAGTTTAGTTTTTTATTTAGTTATTATTATTAGTTTTTAGTAAGTTTTTATTATTAGTTAGTTAGTTATTAGCTAATAGTTTAGTTATTTAGTTATTATTAGTTTAGTTATTATTTTTAGTTATTAGGTGTTTAGTTAGTTATTTTTAGTTTTTTTAGTTATTATTAGCTTTAGTTATTAGTTAGCTATTAGTTATTATTGGTTAGGTTATTAGTTTATTATTAGTTATTAGTTTAGTTTTATTAGTTATTTATTAGTTATAGTTAGTTTTATTATTAGTTATTATCATTTTATAATTTATTAGTTTAGTTTAATAAATATTTTTATTAGTTAGTTAGTTATTAGTCTTTCTAGTTATTAGTTTTATTATTATTTATTAGTTTTTTTAGTTAGTTATTAGTTTTTATATGTTATTATTAGTTTTATTAGTTAGTTATTAGTTACTAGTTATTTAATTATTAGTTAGTTATTATAGTCATGATTATTATTAGGTTGTTTTATTAATTATTAGTTTTTAATTTTTATTTTATTAATTATTAGTTTATTAGTTATTAATAGGTATTAGTTTAGTTAATTATTATTATTTGTTAATCATTTTAGTTATCAATTATTATTAGTTATTGGTTTAGTTTTATTAGTTATTATTTTGTTGTTATTAGTTAGTTAAGTTTATTAGTTATTAGTTTTTAGTTTATTATTAGTTAGTTATTTATTTTATTAGTTAGTTTTAGTTATTAGTTATTACATTAGTTTTAGTTATTATTATTATTATTATTATTACTATTATATAAGTTCAGTTTATTATGTTAGTTATTAGTTAGTTATTAGTTTTTTTATTATTAGACTTAGTTTTATTAGTTATTTTAGTTTTATAGTTTATTAATTTATTATTATTAGTGTAGTTTTTATTAGTTATTTTGTTTATTATTAGTTATTAGTTATTATTATTAGCTAGTTAGTTAGTTATTTATTAGTTATTTATTTAGTTTATTATTACTAGGTTTAAGTTTAGGTTTAATTTTTAGTTAGTTTTAGATTAGTTATTTAGTTATTAGTTAGTTAGTTTAGTTAGTTTTTTTAGTTGTTAGTTTATTATTATTATTTACTTTATATTATTATTATTAGTTAATTATTATTAGTTTAGTTAATTATAAATTTTATTAGTTTAGTTTTATTAGTTTATTAGTTTATTTGTTATTAGTTAGTTATTATTATTATATTAGGTTTTATTAGTTTAGTTATTTATTATTATTATTATTATTATTAGTTTTTAGTTATTATTAATTGTATTAGTTTGTTAGCTTATTTATTAGTTTATTAGTTTATGTAGTTATTAGTTTAATTATTATTTTATTATTTAGTTAGTTATTATTGGTTTAATTATTAGTTAGTTATTTATTTATTAGTTTTATTAGTTTAGTTATTATTAGTTATTTTGTTTAGTTATTTTACTTATTATTATTAGTTTAGTTATTAGTTAGTTTATTATTTTATATTATTTTAGTTATTTAGTTTTATTAGTTTTTAGTTATTATTTATTTTTTATTAGTTTTTTTAGTTATTATTAGTTAGTTTATAATTATTAGTTTTACTAATTTTAGTTTATTTATTAGTTATTAGTTTTATTAGTTTATTTTTTTAGTTATTAGTTATTATTAGTTTAGTTATTAGTTTATTGGTTATTAGTTTATGTTTTTTAGAATATTAGTTAGTAATTATAGTTATTAGTTTATTATTATTAAATTTTAAGTTTATTATTATTAAATTTTAAGTTTATTATTATTAAATTTTAAGTTTATTAGTTATTAGTTTAGTTAGTTTAGTTATTAGTTTACTTTTATTAGTCTTTAGTTAGTGATTTAGTTTACTATTTAGTTATTATTATAAGTTATTTATTCTTATTAGTTTTATTTCTTATTTTAGTTATTAGTTATTAGTTATTTTTTATTTGTTATTAGTTATCTATTTTAGTTATTATTATTAGTTAGTTATTAGTTAGTTTTATTATTAATTATTATTTATTAGTTTATTAGTTTAGTTATTAGGTTTTATTAGTTATTTAGTTTAACTATTTTTATTAGTTATTATTTATTAGTTATTAGTTTAGTTAAGAAGTTTATTATTTTTTTAGTTTATTAGGTTTATTATTATTATTTATTAGTTTAGTTATTAGTTATTAGTTTTTTTTAGTTTTAGTTAGTTTTATTTATTTATTAGTTATTATTATTAGTTAGTTATTAGTTTATTAGTATATTTTTAGTTATTATTAGTTATTAGTTTTATTAGTTAGTTATTAGTTTACTTTATTAGTTAGTTCTTATAATTTATATTAGTTAGTTATTTAGTTATTATTAGTTTGTTTTATTAGTTATTAGTTAGTTTATTATTAATTTATTATTAGTTTATTTGTTTAGGTTATTATTTTTAGTTTATTAGTTTTTTTATTAGTTAGTTTAGTTATTAGTTAGTTATTAGTTAATTATAAGTTATTTATTTAATTATTAGTTTTTAGTTTTTAATCTATTTTTTATTATTTTAAGTTTATTAATTTTTTAGTTAGTAGTTTTATTAGTTTTTATTATTAGTTATTAGTTAATTAATTTTTAATTTCATTTGTTAGTTATTATTATTATTTATTATTAGTTTAGTTATTTTAATAATTTATTATTAGTTATTATTTTTGTTATTATTATTAGTTTTTTAGTTTAGTTATTAGTTATTAGTTATTAGTTTATTTAGTTTTTATTAGTTTTATTATTAGTTTATTAGTTTAGTTATTAATAGTTAGTTTTACTTTGATTAGTTATTAAGTTTAGTTATTAGTTTAGTTAGTTTTATTAGCTAGTTTAATTATTAATTTATTATTAGTTTATTATTTTAGTTTTTAGTTAGTTATTTAATTATTATTATTCATTATTAGGTTAGTTAATATTAGTTTAGTTATTTATTAGTTTATTATTATTAGTGTTTAGTTATTAGTTTAGGTTATTAGTTAGTTGGTTTTTATTAGTTTATTAGTTTATTAGTTTATTATTAGTTTTAGTTAGTTATTTATAAGTTAGTTAGTTTTATTAGTATTTTATTATTAGTTTATTAGTATATTAGTTTGCTAGTTTTTTATGCTTTATTAGTTATTAGTTTTATTTTAGTTATTAGGTTTTAGTTTGTTAATTTAGGTTAAGCTTTTGTTTTATTAGTTTTATTATTAGTTATTAGTTTTATTAGTTTTATTAATTATTATTAGTTTATTAGTTTAGTTATATTATTATTTAGTTATTACTATTAGTAGTTTTTAGTTAGTTATTTAGTTAGTTATTATTAGTTTAGATTTATTATTAGTTATTAGTAATTATTATTAGTTATTAGTATAGTTTATTTTAGTTATTAGTTTTTTATTATTAGTTTATTAGATTTATTATTAGTTTTATTTTATTATTATTTTATTAGTTTAGTTATTTAGTTTAGTTAGTTTAGTTATTTTATTAGTTTATTAGTTTATTAGTTTATAGTTATTAGTTATTATTATTAGTTATTTACTTTAGGTTATTTATTATTATTATTTTTAGTTTATTAGTTATTAGTTTAGTTTTTTATAATTATTATTTATTATTAGTTATTAGTTTAGTTATTAGTTTTAGGTAGTTATTTTATTATAATTTAGTTATTTAGTTTATTAGTATCAATAATTGGTTAGTTAGTTTTATTAGTTTAGTTAGTTAGTTATTATTTAGTTATTAGTTATTAGATTATTAGTTTATTAGTTATTAGTTTATATTAGTTAGTTAGTTTAATTAATTTAGTTTAGTTTATTTGTTTTTAGTTATTAATTATTAGTTATAGTTTTTAGTTTAATTTTATTATTAGTTTTATTATTATTAGTTATTAGTTATTAGTTTAGTTAGTTAGTTATTAATTAGTTAGTTTAGTTTTAGTTAGTTTAGTTTATTAGTTTTTATTAGTTCATTATTATTAGTTTAAATTTATTAGTTATTATTTTAATTAGTTTATTATTAATTAGTTATTAGTTTAGTTATTATTAGTTAGTTTTTAGTTTAGTTTTATTAGTATTTTTTGGTTATTAGTTAGTTTAGTTATTAGTTTTTAGTTAGTTAGTTAGTTTAGTTATTTTGGTTTTAGTTTTTATTTAGTTTAGTTATTATTAGTTAGGTTTTATTATTATTATTAGTTTATTAGTTATTAGTTATTAGTTTATTAGTTTAGTTTATTTAGTTTTAGTTAGTTTATTAGTTTTTAGATTATTTATTATTTTAATAGTTTTAGTTTATTAGTTAGTTATTATTAGTTTAGTTTTATTAAGTTATTTTAGTTTGATTATTATTAGTTTTAATTAGTTAGCTTAGTTTTTAGTTTATTAGTTTAGTTATTAGTTATTAGTTTATTTTTAGTTAGTTTTATTATTAGTTAATTATTTAGTTAGTTATTTTTATTTATTAGTTTTTTAGTTGTTAGTTAGTTATTTAGTTTGTTTTAGTTTTCAGTTATTAGTTTTATTAGTTAGTTTTTATTACTAGTTTTAGTTATTAGTTATTTTAGTTTTATTAGTTTAGTTTATTAGTTATTAGTTTTGTTTTTTATTAGTTAGTTGTTATTTTTAGTTTAGTTATTTAGTTTTAATTTTATTAGTTTTGTTATTAGTTTTATTAGTTTTTATTAACTCTTAATAGTTAGTTTTTTGGTTAGTTATTAGTTTAGTTTTATTAATAGTTATTATGGTTTTATTAGTTAGTTATTAGTTTTGTTACTTTAGTTTATTAGTTATTAGTTATTATTATTTAGTCATTATTATTATTTTTATTAGTTAGTTAGGTTTATTAGTTAGTTTTAGTTTTATTTTATTTATTAGTTATTGGTTATTAGTTTTTTAGTTTATTAGTTATTAATTAGTTTTTATTATTATTAGTTAGTCATTATTAGTTATTATTAGTTAAATAGTTTTATTATTAGTTTTAGCTAGTTATTAGTTAATTATTAGTTTATTAGTTTATTAGTTTATTAGTTAGTAGTTTAGTTATTATTAGCTATCAGTTTATTAGCTTATTAGGTTTAATTATTATGTTTATAGTTAGTTAGTTTGTTATTAGTTTTAGGTTAGTTTATTATTATTTAGCTAATTTTTAATTATTTTTAGTTTATTAGTTTTTGTTTAGTTATTATTAGTTATTATTAGTTTTAGTTATTTAGTTTAGTTATTATTTATTATTAATTATTAATTAAGTTATTAGCTTAGCTTTATTTAATTATTAGTTTAGTTTATTAGTTATTATTAGTTATTAGTTATTAGTTATTAATTTGTTTTAATTATTAGCTATTACTTATTAGTTAGTTATTAGTTATTAGTTTTATTATTTTATTATTATAACTTTTTTATTATTAGTTATTAGTTATTAGTTATTTATTAGTTTTTTTATTATTTAGTTAGTTATTACTTTTTAGTTATTAGTTTAGTTAATATTAATTTAATTATTATTAGTTTAGTTATTAGTTTAGTTTATTAGTTTAGTTATTTAGTTTAGTTATTATTATGTTTAGGTTCTTAGTTATTACGTTTTAGTTTAGTTTAGTTAGTTTTATTAGTTATTATTATTAGTTTTATTATTAATTTATTATTAGTTATTAGTTTTAGTTATTAGTTAGTTATTATTAGTTATTAGTTTAGTTATTATTATTATTATTATTATTATTAGTTATTAATTCATTATAATTATTAGTTTATTAGTTTATCAAATTTAGTTTTATTATTAGTTTTTTAGTTTTATTATTTATTAGTTTATTATTATTATTATTATTAGTTAGTTTATTTTTTAGTTTAGTTTTAGTTTTTATTTAGTTAGTTTATTATTATTAGTTTTCGATTTAGGTTTAGTTATAAGTTATTAGTTTTTAGTTATTTAATTTATTAGTTATTAGGTTTAGTTATTAGTTAGTTTTAGGGTTTATTATTAGTTTATTAGGTTTTAGTTTAGTTCTAGTTAGTTTAGTTAGTTTATTAGTTTCATTTTATTATTATTTATTATTATTAGTTTAGTTAGTAGTTTATTAGTTAGTTTATAGTTTTATTATTAAGTTTATTAGTTTTAGTTTTAAGTTTAGTTATTAGTTATTAGTTTTATTATGTTTTAATTTAATTATTATTATTAGTTTAGTTATTATTAGTTATTAGTTAGTTATTTATTACTTATTAGTTTTTTTAGTTTATTTGTTATTAGCTATCAATTATTAGTTAGTTATTAGTTAGTTATTATTAGTTATTAGTTTAATTAGTTATTATTTTTAATTTTATTTGTTTTATTCGTTAGTTATTAGTTATTATTATTTAGTTTAGTTTATTATCTTATTAGCTTTTTAGTAGTTTAGTTATTTATTATTAGTTTTTTATTTATTAGTTTTATTATTTATTAGTTATTATTAATTATTAATTTCAGTTTAGTTTTTTGGTTTTTAGTTCGATATTAGTTTAATTTATTTTAGTTTAGTTCATTTTAGTTAGTTATTAGTTAGTTTTTAGTTTAGCTATTTCATTTAGTTAGTTATTAGTTTAGGTTTTATTGGTTATTATTAGTTAGTTTAGTTTATTAGTTTTTAGTTATTAGTTTATTACTTTATTAGTTTAGTTTTAATTATTATGAGCTTTAGTTAGTTAATTTTTAGTGATTATTATTAATTATTATTAGTTATTAGTTTATTATTAGTTATTATTAGCTATTAGTTTTTATTAGTTATTATTAGCTATTAGTTTTTATTAGTTATTATTAGATTCAGTTTATTAGTTTTATTAATTTAAGTTTAGTTACTAGTTTAGTTATTTATTTGTTTTTATTATTAATTATTATTTATTTTTAGGTTATTAGTTATTATTAGTTAGTTATTAGTTATTATTATTTATTAGTTAGTTTTATTAGTTATTAGTTTAGTTTATTAATTTAGTTATTTAGTTTTTTTAGTTATTTAGTATTTATTAGTTATTAGTTTTAATTTATTAGTTTTTATTAGTTTTTAGTTTGTTTAGGTTATTATTTAGTTATAAGTTTAGTTATTTAGTTTTAGTTATTATTAGTTATTAGTTTAATAGTTTTATTAGTTTAGTTATTAGTTTATTAGTTAGTTATTAGTTTATTAGTTAGTTATTAGTTTATTAGTTTTAGGTTTAGTTAGTTAGTTAGTTTTAATTAGTTTACTTAGTTTCTTAGTTATTATTATTATTAGTTAGTTTAGTTATTATTAGTTTATTAGTTTAGTTTTTATTAGTTTTTAGTAATTAGTTTATTAGTTTAGTTAGTTATTAGTTAGTTATTATTAGTTTTTAGTTATTATTATTAGTTATTAATTTAGGATTATTAGTTAGGTTTTTTAGTTAGCTAATTAGTTAGTTTACTAGTTTAGTTCATAGTTAGTTATCATTAGTTATTTTTAGTTATTAGTTTATTAGTTTATTAGTAATAATATCTATAATTAATAATAAGTAACTAATAACTAAATAATAACTAACTAACTAATAAGAAGTAACTAAACCTAATCTAATATCGATAACTAATAACTAACTAACTAAATAACTAATAAATAATAAGTAATAATAATAAACTAATAAAACTAAACTAAACTAATAATAATAAGCCAATAACTAATAACTAATTCTAATAACTAAATAACTAATAATAACTAAACTAATAACTAAGAACTAATAAAACTAATAATAACTATACTAATAACTAAATAAAATAGTAATGATAATAATAACTAAAAACCTAATAACTAACTAATAAAAACATAAATAACTAAAACTAAATAATAATAAACTAATAATAATAACTAAAAACTAAAAACTAAATAATAAATAATAAAACTAATGAAATAACTAATAATTAATAAAACAAAAAATAATTATTAATAACTAACTTATAATAACTAAATAAACTATACTAATAAAACTAAAATAATAAAACTAAAACTAAATAATAATAAACTAACTAACTAATAAAATTAAGCAAATAAAATAATAAACTAATAAACTAATAAATAATAACTAATAATAAATAACTAAATAATAAAAAATGACTAACAACTAAACTAACTAATAACTAATAATAAAAATTAAAATAAATAATAATAATAATATAAACTAAATGACTAATAAATAATAACTAAAATAACTAATAAACTAATAAAATTAACTAAAATAATAACTAATAAAAACTAAATAAAACTAAAACTAAACAATAATTAATAAATAATAATAAAAACTAAATAAAAAACTAAACTAATAACTAACTAATAACTAAACCTAAACCTAAACCAAATAATAACTAAAACTAAAAACTAATAACTATGATCTAAATTAATAACTAATAAAACTAAAATGAATAATAATAACTAATATCTAATAAAAACTAAATAAACTAACTAACTAATAAATTAATAACTAATAACTAATAATAACTAACTAATAAAAATTAATGAAACCTAATAACTAAATAACTAATAAAACTAAACTAATAATAAATAAATAACTAATAATAATAAACTAAATAAACTAATAACTAATAACTAATAACTAACTAAAAAACTCAACTAATAAACTAAACTAACTAACTAATAAAAACTATTAATAAACCTAATAAATGAATAACTAAACAAATAACTAATAATAATAACTGGATATAATAACTAAAACTAATAAAAATTACATAATAACTAATAATAAACTAATAAATCTAATAGTTAATAAAACATCTTAAAACTAAAACTAAAACTAATACCAAAACTAATAAACTAATAATTAAATAATAACTAAACTAATAATAATAATAATAATAATAATAATAATAATAATAATAATAATAATAATAATAATAATAATTACTAATAAAACTAAAACTAACTAACTAATAAATAACTAATAAATAAACTAAATAACTAAACTAATAACTAATAAAATAGTAATAAAATAAAACTAATAACTTTAATAAAAAATAATAAAACTAATAATAAACTAATAACTAATAAAACATAATTATATAAACTAATAATAAACTAAAAAACTAATAACTAAATAAAAACTAAAAATTATTAAAATTGTCTAAACTAATAAACTAAAAACTAATAATAACTAATAATAAAAAAAATAAACTAAACTAACTAACTAATAAACTAACTAATAAATTATAAAACTAATTAAACTAACTAATAATAAAACATAAAAAAGGGTAAATTGATAAACTAATAAACTAAAACTAATAATAATAATAATTAAACTAAATAACTAATAATAATAACTAATTAATAAATAACCTAACTAAAACTAATAACTAATAACTAATAATATATAAAACTAGTAATAATAACTAACTAATAACAAATAAAATCTAAACTAATAATAACTAATAAAACTAAATGCTAATTAAATAATAATAACTAATAACTAATAGTAATAAACTAATAATAACTAACTTAATAACTAACAATAATAACTAAATAGCTATCTAAATAATAATAATAAATTAATTTATTAACTAATAAAGTTAACTAAACTAATAACTGAACCTAATAACTAAAAAACTAAAACTAACTAATAATAACTAAACTAATAAACTAATAATAAAACTAATAAAAATTAAAAAAATAATAACTAAACTAAAAAACTAATAATAATAACTAACAAAGTAATAAAATAACTAAACTAATAATAATAATAACTAACTAATAAAACTAAAAACTAATAAACTAATAACTAACAATAAAAATTAATAAAACTAATAACTAAAAAATAATAAACCTAAAACTAAAACAAATAAACTAATAATAATAATAATAAAACTAATAATAATAATAATAATAATAAACTAAACTAATAAATAATAACTAATAACAAAATAAATAACTAATAACTAACTAATAATTAAACTAACTAATAAAAAACTAATAAACTAAAATGAATAACTAGTAATAACTAATCAAATTAATAATAAACTAATTAATAACTAATAAAACTATAAAACCTAATAAATAATAAAATAACTAACTAGTAACTAATAAATAAATTAATAACTACTAATATAATAATAATAATTAACTAATATAACTAATAGTAATGACTAATAAAACTAATAACTAATAAACTAATAACTAATAAATTAATAATTAATAAACTAATAAATAATAACTAATAATAATAACTAACTAATAATAATAACTAAACAATAAACTAAATAACTATCTAAAAACTAATAAAACTAAAGTAATAACTAAGAAACCTAAAATAATAATAATAAACTAATAACTATAATAACTAACTAATAAACTATAAGAACTAACTAATAATAAAAACTGATAACTAAAAAATAAATAAATGAATAACTAATAAATGAATAACTAAACTAATAATAACTAAAAACTAAACTAATAACTAAATTGATAAACTAAAAATTAATTAACTAATAATTAATAATAATTAACTAATAATAACTAAACTAAATAAGTAATTAATAATAACTAATAATTAATAAACTAATAACTAAACTAACAAATTAATAATAAAAAAACTAAAAACAAATAATAAATAACTAACTAAATAAAACTAGCCAATAATAATAAACTAATAACTATTCAATAAAACTAAACTATAATAATAATAATAATTAAATACTACTAACTAATAAAACTAAATAAAATAACTACTAACTAGATAATAGTACTAAAATACTAATAACTAATAAAACAACTAATAACTTAAACTAATTAAATCAAATAATAACTAAACTAATGGTAATAACTAACTAATAAAATTAATAACTAATAACTAATAACTAAACTAATAAATTAATAATAAACTAATAACTAACCAATAATAAGAACTAACTAATAACTAATAAACCTAATAATAATAAACTAATAAATAAATAATAAAACTTAACTAATAAATAATAACTATTAGCTAAAACTAATAACTAAACAAACTAATAAACTAACTAAACTAAAAAACTTACTACTAAACTAATAAATAATAACTAAAACCAATAATAAAAGCGAACTAAATAACTAAACTAATAAAATTAATAACTAATAAAGCTAGTAGCTATAAACCAAATAATGTTTAAATAACTAAACTAATAACTAATAAAAATTAATAAACTAATAATAACTAAATAACTAAATTAATAACTACTAATGATAACTAAAGAATAATAAATATAATATTAATAATAAACTAATAAATTAATAATAATAAAATAACTATTAATAAATAACTTATAAGCTAATAACTAATAACTAAATAAAACTAATAATAATTAATAATTAACTAATAACAAAATTAATAAGAAAAGCTAATAGTAATAAACTAAACTAATAATAACTATTAAACTAATAACTAAACTAATAGCTAAAATAAAAAATAACTAAACTAATTAAATAATATTTATTAACTAAACTAAGAAAACCTAAAAAACTAATAACTAAAACTAACTAAAATAAACTAACTATAATTAAAATAATAACTAAATAATTAAACTAGTCATTAAAACAAATCTAATAAATAATAATAAACTAATAAAGCTAATAACTAACTAAGTAATATAAAACTAATAAATAAATAATAATAAAAATAAATAACTAAATAAATAAAATAAAATTAACTCATAAAATTAATAGTTAAAACCTCATAACTAAAATTAATAACTAAAAACTAATAAACTAAACTAATAAATTAAACTAATTAACTATTAAATTATAATATAATAATACTAATAAAATAATAAAATAGTAATAATTACAAATTAATAACTATAACTAAACTAAAACTAATGAAATAATTTAACTTTAATAATAACTAACTAAAATAAAACTATAAAAACTAATAAAACTAATAATAATTAATACTAAATAATATAGTAATAACCAATAATTAACTAATTTAACTAAATTAACTAATACTAATAAAACCAACTAACTAATAATAACTAATAATTAATAAATAATAACAATAAATAAAGTAATAACTAACTAATATTTAATAATAACTAATACTATTTAAACCAGTAATAAAATAACTACTAACTCATAACTAAAACTAAACTAAACTAAAAACTAAACTAACTAATAAAATAACTAACTAAAATAACTATTAAATAGTAATAAAACTAATTAATAATAATACTAATAAAAAATAATAATAATAATAATAATAATAATAACTAATTATAAAATTAAACTATATAATAATAATAACTAATAACTAATAATACTAAACCAATACTAATAAACTAATAAAATATTAACTAATAATAAAACTAAGAAAACTAACTAAACTAATAATAAAATTAATAATAACCTAATAATAACTAATAAAAACTAATAATTAAAACTAAACTAATTGAAGAATAATAAACTAAATAAATAATAAAAACTAAATAAAAATGAACATCTAATAACTAATAATAAATAACTCAATTAAACTTAAAAAATAAACTAGCTAATAAAAATTAATAAACTAATTAGTAATAACTAAACTAAACTAATAATTAATAACTAATAATTAAACCTAATAACCTAATAAAACTAGCTAAAATATACAAAACTAACTAATAAAATAACCTAACTAATAAACTAAAAAAATTAACTAACTAACTAATAATTAAAAACTAAAACTAAAATTAAAACTAACTAACTAATAACTAACTAAACTAATAAAGCCAACTAACTAAATGAAAAAACTAAAACTAATAACTGACTAATAATTAAAAAAAACTAACTAATAACTAATAATTAATAAACTAAGACTAACTAAATAAAACTAATAAAACTAAAAATAAAAATAACTAATAACTAAACTAAAAAACTAATTAAATAACTAAATAATAATAACTAAACCTAATAACTAATAATAAAGTAAATTATAAACTAATAAACTAACTAATTTATGTTTATGCATCGATGAATCAAAATATCTTTGGTTTTGAGGACCCCAATGAGAATTTTTTAGAAAGTGATGGAGAACTTAAGGGAATAACCTTTGAACTAGAGATATGCACTCTAGGCAGGTTTCTCCTAATTTTTATAAGCAAAATAATAGGTGGATTTGTGAGAGTAAGAGCTCTTGCCTCTCCAAAGACAAACCTCATTGCTTCTTTCAATAGTTGTGTTTTTAATTGATTAAATGCAATCTACTAGAGTATTAGAATTAAAGTCTAGAATCCAGCATTAATTTTGGAGAATTTCACAGAGCTTAGTGTGAATCGGGTAAGGGAACTAGTTGAAGATTAGGTTTCCAAATCATTCAAACAAAGAGAAGCCATTTTGCCAAGGGTCAAAATAGAATAGGAGAGTACTATCAGAGGTTACCGTAAGGGTGATGCACTTCATAGTTCAACTTACCATTTGCAGTAGACATTTCCTAAAAGGAGAAGGGTTGGGTCTCATTTTTACTCAAAGGGATCCATAGTATTTGCGGCTCCAGTTACTAAAGATTGAATTAGAATTATGGTATCTCCAGATGATCTTAGATTTGCAAATAAGATTTATAATATCGAAGTTGGGAATGCCCAAACCACCATATACTTTAGGTTTAGTAGTAGTATTCTAAGCGAAAGTGTGAAGTTTCCTTTCAGCCCAATTATTGTGTAGAAAATTATTGATGATGGAAGAAAGCTTCTTCATGATTCCCTTAGGGATGGTAGAATGGAGAAAATAGTATAGATAGCTACAAATGGTGTATTTAATGAGTTGAAACCTCACAGCCATAGAAAGGAGTTTTTATTTCCAAAGGGATAACCAGTTCAAGAATTTATCCATAATGTTTGAACACTAAGATGGTTTAAGCTAGAGGAGCTTATAGTGACTCCAAGGTAGTTCCACGGGAGATTTTTGATGCTAAAGCCACTAATCTAAGAAATTTGCAGTTGTAGTTGTGCTCTAGTAGGTTTGGAAAAGTAGATAAAAAATTTAGAAGGGTTAACACATAGGTTAGAAGCTATAGAGAAGGCATGAAAAGCTGAGGTAAGATAGATTATATTTTCAATATAAACTTTTCCAAAAATTAGAAGATTATGAGCATAAATTAGATGAACTAATTTGCTTTCAATGTTAGAAGAGTTAGATCCAATATCAACTTGTTGAGGGTCTAAGATCCTAGAAAGCACATCCATAATAATAGCAAAAAGATAAGGTGATAGGGGGAAACCATGCCTTAAACTCGGGATAGTTTGGAAGTATCCTATAATTTCATTGTTAATGATGACAGAAAAAGGAACATGTGTTGTGTAGGCTTTGATCCATTTAATGTATGAAGAGGGGAAGCCCAGGCTTTCCATTCTAGCATACAAGAAGTTACGGTTGACTCTGTCGAAGGCTTTCATAAAGTCAATTTTAGCACATAATCTTTTTGGAGATGAAGTAGAGTTAAATCCATACAATAATTCATTTGTTAAGATGATGTTATCTGTAATGTCCCAGTCAAAAATAAAAGCAACTTGTGCAAGATGAATGATGGAAGGTAGACCACATTTAAGTCTGTCTGCAAGGAGTTTGACAATAACCTTATAAATAGTATTACATAGAGAGAGCGGCCTGTAAACATTAAGAGTTTGAGCATGAGGCCCTTTGGGTATAAGTGTGATAGCATAATGTTTTACTTTGTTTGGAAGAGTTGATGTGCTAAAAAAGTGTTTGATAGCTTGTATACAAGAGGAGCCAGTAATGGTCCAAGTATCTTTGAAAAACTTAGAAGTGAATCTATCAGGCCCAGACTATTTATCATATCCAATATAGAAGAAAGCTTCTTTAATTTTTTCATCACAAAAGGGAAGAATGAGGTTGTCATATTCAGAGGGGTTAATGGTGCGATTGACAGACAAGGTCATGGTCTGACTGAATATGGAGATATAGTCTATGTTGAGCATGTTTGCGAGAAAAGAAATGGCCTCTCTAGCAATACCCTCTTGAGTATAAATGAGGGTATTGTTGCTTGTAATCTCCCTCAAATGGTATCTATTTTTCCTTGTTTAGATTTCTTAATATAGAAATTTAATATCATCCTCACCTTTTGAAAGCCAAGCACATTTAGCCCTTTGTTCAGCCCATTTGTATTCACAAAGGAGATATTCTTGAAGTTATCTTTGAATGAGAGAAGCCTTATCTAGAAGGACTTTAAAGAGTGCTTGATGTTCCAAGAGGCACATGATATCTTTCTACTGTGCCTTAAGGTGAGTAATGGAATTGGACATATTGAAATAAGAGTTCCATTTCCATTTGATGAGAGCCTCCTTGACATTTTTTAGTTTATTATAAAGAAAAAAAATAGGATCACCAATTACAGAATGATTCCAAGAGTTAGAAATAGGTTGTGGAAATCTGGACATAGGCTCCAATAGTTTTTATACATAAACCTGCACTTAAGGGTAGTGGCTTTGCCAATCTAGAGAAAAATGGGAGAGTGATCAAAAGTGAGTGGTTCTGATACCTTGAAATGAGAGAAAGAGTATGAATTTATCCATGTGTCATTACAGAAAGCCCTATCCAAAAGGCACTTGATAGGGTTCTTCGAATATTGATTGTACCAACTGTAAGATAAACCAGAATTAGGGAGCTCCAAAATACCTGAGTTGTAGATACAAGAATTGAAGTCAGTAAGCTTGCATAGGATAAGAGGAGAGCCACCTATTTTTTTATTATGCTTCATGATGCAATTGAAATACCTCAAAACTACCCACAATTGAGTAATAGAGGAAGCATGGTTAGTGATTAATTACCAAAGGTCTTTTCTCCTAGTGGAACTGTTATCAACATTTTCAAAAGTGATAAGAAAGTTGATAGTACTAGAAAAGGTAATCCAACCATGAATGAGCTGAGCATGAGTTTGTAAGTCTATGAATGAGATGGTGGTAGAGTTCAACTTAAGCCAAATGCATCCATTCGGAGTAGAGTCAAAGTTATCAAGATTGCCTTATTAGGGAATTAGAAGAATTATCTATAATTAACTTGATCCGAGATATGAGAGGATTGGAGTTTGGTCTCCAAAATGGAAACAAGGTCAATCCTATTGTTTTTAACAAGATTTTGATAGTCTGTAATGCGAACATCACTATTTAAACCACGAACATTCCAAGAGAGGATGTTTGAACAGAACATATGTTATTGTTGTGATTTGGAGGAGCCTTCCTTGGGTTGACCTTCTTTAGGTTTGGGGGTCATGAACTGAGAGGATGAAGAAAAAGGCCACATTTGATTTAAGGGCAGAATTGGGATTTGTTGAATTATAGGGGCATTTGTTAGTGGTTGACTCCTCATTTGCCGATTCATTTGTGTGGGTAGGCCTTTTCAAGGGCCCAGATGAAGAAATGTCCTTGAATTAGTGGGGGACTCTTCAGCAATAAAACTCATATTATTAGATAGATTAGAGGCAAGCATGTTGAGGTTTGGGTAGTCAAGGGTGTTTGATGTGCTGGAGATTGGTGGGTTTGGGTGTGACAGTTGTGGTTGCGATTAGCGCGAAGCGCATTACGTGCTTTGCTTGAGTTTTTACCACAAAGGCTGAGGATGGTAGAGGGGGGTTTATGGATAGGGATTTTAGGGCAGTTAGGAGGGTCATGATCAAAGGTGTTGCAATCACAACAAGGAGAAGTCTGCCATTCATATATGATAGGTTGAAGGATGTCTTTTCCCTTAACTGATATAGTAATGAAATCAGGGAGGGTGGTAGCAATGTCAATTTGAATAGATACTCTAGCAAAGGTGAGGCGGGTACCTTTGGCCATGAAGGGGTCCATTGTAAGGGGGATTCTTATTTTACTTGCAATTTTAGAAATGCCAATTTCATATCAACATCATAGAGGGAGATTAGGGAACTTAACCTAGATAGGGACCTCTTTGAAGTCCTCCTTAATAGGCTTGAAATCTGGAGACCACCTTTTGAAGATGATAGGTTTTCCATAGATAAACTAAAGCTCATTAGCTATAACCATATCCATATCCTCAACACAATTAAATTTGAAAAAAGAAAAAACCCTCCGTGAGAGAAATGAGTTCAGCAGTACCTTGGACCTTCCATAATATGTTGATGGCTTGGAGAAGGTTACCATAGAAAGGATGCTTACCGAGGGAATATCTAACCAAGGCTAAATTCCATTATTTTGAGCCTTCTTCAACCTCTTCGTTGAAGAAAGATACTCTATCTTCAGAATAAGGAATGTAAGAAAGGTTGAAGTTAGGGGGGCTGAGGTCATGGGAGGATAAAAGTCCTTTCCAGTTTAAAGTAGCCGTGCCAACAGTGGGGTGAAAGGAAGAAGAGGACAGCGGGAGGAAGGCCAAGCCATCCTCGGCCAACCAAAACCATAAGAGAGATTAATAAGGTGGGAGAGAGTAGATGTCAAGGGGAAGAGGAAACAAGGAGGCTGCGGGGGAGGAGAGCGATAGAAACCCTAGCAGAGCTCACATCGAAAATCTAAATTATCATTGCTCAATTTTTTTAGTTAGTTATTATTAGTTTTAGTTTTTAGTTATTATTAGTTAGTTATTAGTTATTAGTTATTTAGTTATTAGTTAGTTATTATAGTTATTATTATTATTATGTTTTTATTAGTTATTAGTTATTAGTTTTTATTTTATTAGTTATTAGTTTATTAGTTATTATTAGTTATTAGTTTAGTTAGTTATTATTATTAGTTATTAGTTTTAGTTATTAGTTATTATTTTATTATTATTAGTTAGTTATTAGTTAGTTTAGTTTATTAGTTATTAGTTTTTAGTTTATTATTAGTTATTTATTTTATTAGTTAGTTTTAGTTATTAGTTATTATTATTAGTTTTAGTTATTATTATTATTATTATTATTATTATTATTTTAGTTTATTAGGTTAGTTATTAGTTAATTATTAGTTTTTTTATTATTATTAGGCTTAATTTTATTAGTTATTTTAGTTTTATAGTTTATTAGTTTATTATTATTATTAGTTATTAGTTATTATTATTAGTTACTTATTTAGTTTAGTTATTAGTTATTTATTTAGTTTACTAATATTAGGTTTAAGTTTTGGTTTAGTTATTAATTAGTTTTAATTTAGTTATTTAGTTATTTGTTAGTTAGTTTAGTTAGTCTTTTTAATTATTAGTTTATTATTATTTAGTCTTTTTAGTTATTAGTTAGTTTTAATTTAGTTATTTAGTTATGTAATAATAATAAACTAATAACTAATAAAACTAAAAATAAAATTAACTAATAACTAAACTGAAAAACTAATTAAATAACTAACTGATAATAACTAAACCTAATAACTAATAATAAAGTAAATTATAAACTAATAAACTAATTAATTAATGTAACTAATAAACTAATAACTAAATAAAATTAATAAAACCAATAAAACTAAACTAATGACTAACTAACTAAACTAATAACTAAAACTAATAAAACTAATAAACTAATAAACTAACTAATAACAAAATTAATAACTAATAAACTAATAACCAAACCAAAAACTAATTAGTTAGTTTTTATTAATTATTAATTAGTTAGTTTAGTTAGTTATTATTTAGTTATTATTAGTTATTAGTTATTAGTTATTAGGTTTAGGATTTTGGTTTTAATTATTTATTATAAGTTTGTTATTTAGTTATTAGTTTATTAGTTAGCTTAGTAATTAATTTAGTTATTAATACTATTCATTATTTTAGTTATTAGTTAGTTATTAGTTTATTAGTTTTATTAATTTTTAGTTTAGTTAGGTTATTAGTTAGTTTAGTTATTAATTATTATTTTAGTTAGTTATTAGTTTTATTATTATTATTAGTTAAGTTATTATTATTAGTTTTACTTATTAGTTTTATTAGTTAGTTTTAGTCATTAGTTATTAGTTTTAGGTTTAGTTATTAGGTTTAGTTTATTAGTTTAGTTTTTTTATTTGTTATTAGTTTAGTTTTATTATTAGTTATTTAGTTAGTTTAATTATTAGGTATAGTTTTATTTATTAGTTAGTTATTAGTTTTTATTAGTTTTTATTGATTATTTATTAGTTATTAGTTAGTTTATTATTTTATTATTAGTTATTAATTCAGTTATTATTAGTTTAATTTTAGTTTAGTTTTTATTTTTAGTTTTATTAGTTAGTTTTATTTTTATTCATTTAGTTCTTTAGCTTATTATTATTAGTTTTTAGTTTTAGTTATTATTAGTTATTAGTTTTTAGTTATTATCCATTTATTAATTTATTAATTTTATTAATTAATTATAGTTAGTTTTATTATTATTATTATTATTATTATTAGTTATTAG
Organism: Cymbidium sinense; assembly: GCA_021442155.1. Taxonomy (NCBI): domain Eukaryota; kingdom Viridiplantae; phylum Streptophyta; class Magnoliopsida; order Asparagales; family Orchidaceae; genus Cymbidium; species Cymbidium sinense. The sequence continues at coordinate 13,716 of JAKCPB010001939.1, read as the reverse complement.
TTTTAGTTATTATTATTAGTTTTACTTATTAGTTAGTTATTATTAATTAGTTTTTGTTTATTAGGTTTTATTAATTATTAGTTTTAATTATTATTAGTTATTAGTTAGTTTAGTTAGTTATTTATTAGTTTATTAGTTATTAGTTATTTTTATTATTAGTTATTATTATTAGTTTTATTAGTTTAGTTAGTTTTTATTAGTTTATTTTTATTATTATTAATTAGTTAGTGAATAGTTTATTAGTTATTTAGTTTATTAGTTTAGTTATTATTAGTTAGTTTTTATTAGTTAGTTTAGTTTTTATTTTATTTATTTAGTTTATATAATTTTATTAGATATTATTAGTTATTATTTTGTATTATTTTTAATTAGTTTAGTTATTAGTTTAGTTTATTGTTATTAGTTTTATTAGTTAGTTATTAGTTTTTAGTTTAGTTTAGTTTTTATTAGTTAGTTAGGTTATTAGTTAATTATTAGTTAGTTAGTTTATTAGTTTATTAGTTTAGTTATTAGTTATTAGTTAGTTTATTAGTTTTAGTTATTTTAGTTATTAGTTAGTTATTAGTTATTTATGTTTAGTTATTAGTTATTAGTTTAGTTTAGTTAGTTTTCTAGTTTATTTTTTTAGTTAATTTATTTAGTTTTAGTTATTATTATTTAATTATTAGTTTATTAGTTTTATTAATTTTATTAGTTTAGTTTTTATTAGTCTTTTTTTAGTTTAATTTAGTTTTTATTAGTTATTTATTTAGTTAGTTAGTTATTAGTTATTATTAGTTTTCTATTAGTTAGTTATTAGTTATTTAATTTTATTAGTAGTTAGTTTAGTTATTATTTAGGTTTTATTATTAGTTTAGTTTTAGTTATTATAAGTTATTGTTAATTTTTAATTTATTAGGTCTATTATTTAGTTTATGTTTTAGTTTTTATGTTTTATATTTTATTAGTTATTATTATTTGTTTTAGTTTAGTTATTATTAGTTATTTAATTCAATTATTTATTATTAGTTATTAGTTATTTATTAGTTATTAGTTTTACTTAGTTTATTAGTTTGTTAGTTTGGTTTTATTATTTATTAGAAATTTATTAGTTTATTAGTTTTTTAATTATTTATTTATTAGTTAGTTATTTTATTAGTTATTAGGTTTAGTTATTAGTTTTATTAGTTTATTAATTTTATTAGTTTATTATTATTAGTTATTAGTTATTAGTTGAAGTTTTAGCTTTTAGTTTATTAGTTTTATTTAATTATTATTAGTTTTCATTTTCGGTTTTTATTATTTAGTTATTATTTATTAGTTAGTTAGTTAGTTTATTATTATTAGTTTTATTAGTTATTAGTTTAGTTATTAGGTTTTATTAGTTATTAATTTATTAGTTTATTAGTTTTTATTTATTTTATTAGTTTTATTAGTTAGTTTATTATTTAGTTTTTTTTAGTTATTATTATTATTATTATTATTATTATTTAGTTATTATATTTTTAGTTAGTTATTATTAGTTATTAGTTATAGTTTATTAATTATTTTGGTTTTATTAGTTATTAGTTATTTAGTTTATTTAGTTTAATTTTTTAGCTTATATTAGTTTTATTTAATTATTAAGTTTTTTAGTTAGTTTTATTTATTATTTTATTATTATTATTATTATTATTATTATTATTATTATTATTATTATTATTATTATTTATTTATTTATTTTATTAGCTAGAATTTTTAGTTAGTTTAGTTTATTATTAGGTTTAGTTTTTATTAGTTCAATAGCTTTATTAATTTTATTAGTTTAGTTTATTGTTTGATTAGTTTTTAGTTTTAGTTTATTATTTTAGTTCTATTATTATTAAGTTATTATTAATTAGTTTTATTTGTTTTTCTTATTAGTCATTTATTACTTTTTATTAGTTATTAGTTAGTTATTAGTTTTATTAGTTATTAGTTTCTAGGTTTAGTTTATTAGTTATTTCTTATTATTTATTAGTTTGTTAGTTAAGGTTTTTAGTTTTTATTGGTTATTATTATTATTTTTAGTTAGTTTTTTCGTTTATTATTAGTTAATAAGTTATTAGTTAATAAGTTATTAGTTAGTTTTAGGTTATTTTTTATTAGTTATTATTAGGTTTATTATTTATTAGTTTTTTAGGTTTTAGTTTTAGTTTTTAGTTTATTAGTTTATTATTATTAGTTTTTAGTTATTATTATTAGGTTTTGATTATTATTATTAGTTATTAGTTATTAGTTTTATTATTAGTTAGTTTTATTAGTTTATTAGTTATTAGTTTAGTTTTTTATTTAGTTATTATTATTAGTTTTTAATTAGTTTTTATTATTAGTTAGTGAGTTATTAGTTGTTATTTTAGTTATTTAGTTATTATTAGTTTAGATATTATTATTAAATAATAACTTTTTAGTTAATTATTATTAGTTTTTTAGTTATTATTAGTTTTTGTTATTAGTTAGTTATTATTTATTATTAGTTAGGTTATTAGTTTATTTTTAGTTATTAGTTATATGTTAGTTATAATTAGTTTTATTTTTAGTTATTATTATTTTATTATTTATTAGTTTAGTTTAGTTATTATTATTATTATTAGTTAGTTATTATTAGTTTTATTAGTTAGTTATTAGTTTTTTTGTTATTAATTTTATTATTATTTATTAGTATTTTAGTTAGTTATTAGTTTTTATTAGTTATTATTAATTTAAATTTTTATTATTAGTTAGTTATTATAATTATTATTATTAGTTTTTTATTAGTTATTAGTTTTCAATTTTTGTTTTATTAGTTCTTTATTTGTTAGTTATTAGTTTAGTTAGTTATTCTTATTAGTTATTAATTATTATTTTATTATTATTAAGTAGTAATTAGTTAGTTTAGTTTATTAGTTATTTATTTATTTTATTAGTTAGTTTTAGTTATTAGTTATTATTATTATTATTATTATAAGTTTAGTTTATTATGTTAGTTAATAGTTATTTATTAGTTTTTTTATTATTATTAGGCTTAGTTTTATAAGTTATTTTAGTTTTATAGTTTATTTATTTATTATTTTTGTTAGTTTAGTTATTATTAATTATTTAGTTATTTTTAGTTATTAGTTATTTTTATTAGTTAATTAGCTAATTTAGTTATTAGTTATTAGTTATTTATTTAGATTATTATTATAGGTTTAAGTTTAGGTTTAGTTATTAGTTAGTTTTAGTTTGTTTATTTAGTTATTAGTTAGTTAGTTTTTTAATTAATTATTTATTTTTATTAGTTACTTTTTGTTATTATTATTATTAGTTTGTAATTATTAGTTTAGTTTATTATTAATTTTATTAGTTTAGTTTATTAGTTTATTAGTTTATTATTTTATTAGTTATTAGTTAATTATTAGGTTATATTAGTTTAGTTATTTTATTATTTATTATTATTATTATTATTATTATTATTATTATTATTAGTTTTCAATTATTATTAGTTATATTTGTTAGCTAGTTAGTATATTAGTTTATTTTATTATTAGTTTAGTTATTATTTTATTATTTAGTTAGTTATTATTAGTTTTAGTTATTAGTTAGTTATTTAATTATTAATTTTATTAGTTTAGTTATTAATTATTAGTTAATTATTAGTTAATAATTATTAGTTATTTAGTTTAGCTATTTTACTTATTATTATTAGTTTATTTATTAGTTAGTTTATTATTTTTTATTATTTTTGTTATTTGGTTATTTAGTTTTTTAGTTTTTAGTTATTATTAGTTTTTTATTAGTTTTATTAGTTATTTTTATTATTATTAGTTTTATTATTTTTAGTTTATTTATTAATTATTAGTTTAGTTTTTAATTATTATTAGTTTAGTTATTATATTAATAGTTATTAGTTTAATTACTTTTTAGTTATTAGTTTTAATTATTAGTTTGTTTTTTAGTTTATTAGTTAGTTATTATAGTTATTAGTTTTTTATTAGTAGTTTTTAAGTTTATCAATTATTAGGTTTGTTTTATTAGTTTTTAGTTAGTTACTTTGTTTATTATTAGTTTTATTTATTATTTTAGTTATTAGTTATTAGTTTTAGTTATTATTATTAGTTAATTATTAGTTAGTTTTATTATTTTATTTATTTATTAGTTTATTAGTTTAGTTATTATATTTTTTTAGTTATTTTGTTTAATTATTTTTATTTGTTATTATTTATTGGTTATTAATTTATTTTATTGGTTTAATATTTTTTAGTTTATTAGTTTTATTATTACTATGTATTAATTTATTTATTAGTTATTAGTTTTTTGTTTAAGTTAGTTTTAGTTAGTTTTATATTTATTTATTAGTTATTATTATAAGTTAGTTATTAGTTTTTAATTATTATTTTTTATTATGGTTTTTATTAGTTAGTTTTTTTTATTATTTATTAGTTAGTTGGTTTAGTTTATTTATTCTTACTTTATTAGTTTAGGTTATTAATTTAAGTTTATTAGTTTTTTATTAATTAGTTTAGTTATTAGTTAGTTATTAGTTATTTAGTTTATTAATTATTATATTTTTTAGTTTAGTTTATTATTATTATTAGTTTATTAGTTTTAGGTTTAGGTTTATTAGTTTTTTAGTTATTAGTTTTATTAGTTTTTATTATTAGTTATTAGTTTTTAGATTTATTAGTTAGTTATTATTATTATTATTTATTATTAGTTTAATTATTTTTTAATTAATTATTAATTATTAGTTAGTTAGTTATTATTATTAGATTTTTAGTTTTGTTATTAGTTTATTTAGTTTTTATTAGTTTTATTATTAGTTTTAGTTTGTTAGTTATTTGGTTTAGTTATTAATTTAGTTAGTTTTATTTGTTAGTTTATTTATTAATTTATTATTAATTTTTTAGTTTATTATTTTAGTTTTTAGTTAGTTATTTAGTTATTATTGTAAGTTATTATGTTAGTTATTATCAGTTTAGTTATTTATTAGTTTATTATTATTAGTTATTAGTTATTATTAGTTAGTTAGTTTATAGTTATTAGTTTAGGTTATTAGTTAGTTAGTTTTCATTAGTTTATTAGTTTATTAATTTATTATTAGTGTTAGTTAGTTATTTATTAGTTAGTTAGTTTTATTAGTTTTTAATTATTAGTTTATTAGTTTTTGAGATTTTATTAGTTATTATTTTTAATTTAGTTATTAGGTTTTAGTTTATCAATTTAGGTTTAGTTTTAATTTTATTAGTTTTATTATTAGTTATTTAGTTAGTTATTAGTTTTATTAATTTTATTAATTATCATTAATTTATTAGCTTAGTTATATTATTATTTAGTTATTATTATTATTAATTTTTAGTTAGTTATTATTTGTTAGTTATTAGTTTATTAGCTTAATTATTATTGTTATTAGTTAGTTAGTTTAGTTAGTTATTACTTTTTTATTATTAGTTAGTTTAATTATTATTAATTAGTTAGCTATTAGTTTATTCAATTAATAGTTTAGTCTTTTTTTATTTATTTTTATATTAGTTTTGGTTAGTTATTAGTTTTTTTAGTTAGTTTATTGGTTTATTAGTTTTATTAGTTTTAGTTATTAGTTTAGTTAGTTAGTCATTAGTTTAGTTTTATTAGTTTTATTAATTTTATTTAGTTATTAGTTTATTAGATTTTTTAGTTAGTTAGTTTATTAGTTTATTAGTTTAGTTTATTATTAGTTAGTTTAATTATTATTAGTTTGTTATTTAATTAGTTTTTTAGTTTAGTTATTAGGTTTAGTTTAGTTATTAAATTATTATTAGTTTTATTAGTTTTCTTTAGTTAGTTATTAGTTAGTTTTAGTTTATTAATTATTAGTTATTAGTTAGTTATTAATTTTAGTTTTTAGTTTAGTTAGTTATTAGTTAGTTTTAGTTTTTAGTTATTTGTTAGTTAGTCAATTTTTTAGTTTATTAGTTAGGTTATTTTATTACTTACTTTTATTAGTTTTAGTTAGTTTTATTATGTTATTAGGTTTAGTTATTAGTTTATTAGTTAATAATTATTAGTTTATTTATTTTTCTTAGTTAGTTATTAGTTAATTAATTTAGTTTTTTATTTAGTTTTGTAATGTATTAGTTATTAATTATTAGTTATTAGTATTAGTAATTAGTTTTATTATTTATTTAGTTTATTAGTTCTTAGTTAGTTTAGTTTTACTTATTAGTTTATTTAATTAGTTATTTGTGTAGTTATTAGTTTTTTAAGGTTATCATTTATTTTATTATTAGTTTAATTAGTTTAATTATTAGTTATTATTTTATTAGTTTTATCAATTTTAGTTTTTAGTTATTATTATTAATTATTATATTATTTAGATTTTTTATTATTAGTTATTAGTTATTAGTTATTAGTTATTATTAGTTTATTATTACTAGTTAGTTCTATTAGTTATTTAGTTTAGTTATTTTAGTTAGTTATTTAGTTTTATTAGTTAGTTTTAATTTTTAGTTTAGTTTAATTAGTTATTTAGTTATTAGTTTTAGTTTTAGTTATTTTTTTATTTTGTTATTAGTTAGTTATTAATTACTAGTTATTAGTTAGTTATTAGTTAATTTTGTTAGTTTATTATTAATTAGTTTTATTAGTTAGTTTTTTAGTTATTATTAGTTTATTAGTTAGTTAATTTTTATTAGTTTTATTTGTTTAGTAAGTTAGTTTAGTTTACTTATTAGTTTATTAGTTTAATTAGTTAGTTTTATTAGTTAATATTAGTTAAGTTATTAGTTCTTATTTGATTTAATTATTAGTTAGATATTATTATTAGTTAGGTTATTTTAATAGTTATTAGTTTTAGTTTAGTTATTTAGTTATAAGTTTTAGGTTTTTATTATTAATTAGTTATTTAGTTATTTATTAATTTTATTATTTAGCTTATTATTTTAGTTTAATAGTTATTAGTTTAGTTATTAACTTTAGTTTATTAACTTAGTTTATCAATTTTTAATTATTATTTTTATTTATTAGGTTTTAGTTATTAAGTTTAGTTATTAGTTTTATTATATCATTATTAGTTAGTTAGTCATATTTTATTAGTTTAGTTATTTAGGTTTATTATTATTTATTAGTTAGTTTTATTTTTGTTTAGTTTAGTTATTAGTTTTATTAGTTTATTATTATTATTATTTATTAGGATAGTTTTTATTAGTTATTAATTATTAGTTTAGTTATTTATTATTATTTTGGTTTTAGTTAGTTTATTTTAGTTAGTTTTAATTATTAGTTTTTTAAGTTTTATTAGTTTAGTTAATAGTTATTAATTAGTTAGTTTAGTTATTTTTTAATTTAGTTATTAGTTTGTTATTAGATATTAATAGTTAGTTAGTTATTATAAGTTTTAATTTATTAGTTATTAGTTTTTTTAGTTATTAGTTTAGTTAATAGGTAGGTTATTAGTTATTATTAGTTTTATTTAATTATTAGTTTTAATTTTTTGTTTATTATTAGTTATTATTTAGTTATTATTATCTATTAGTTTATTATAAGTTATTAGTTTAGTTAGATTTTTAGTTATTATTAATTATTATCTTTTGTTATTACTTATTAGTTTAGTTATTTAGACAATTTTATTAGTTTATTTATTCAATTTATTAGCTATTTAATTAATTTTATTATTAGGTTTATTTTTCAATTTTTAGCTTTTTATTAGTTATTAGTTTTATTAGTTTAATTATTTAGTTTAGTTATTTATTATTAGTTTAGTCTGTTATTTTATTAGTTATCAGTTAGTAAGTTATTTAGTCTAATTAGTTGATTAGTTAATTTCGTTATTAGTTTTAGTTATTAGTTATTATTTATTACTTAGTTTCTATTAGTTACTTAGTTATTTATTTATTAATTAGTTTATTATTATTAGGTTTATTAGTTATTAGTTAGTTAGTTATTATTAGTTAGTTAATAGTTTATTATTAGCTTATTAGCTACGTTATTAATTTTTATTAGTTATTTATTAGTTAGTTATTAGTTTAGTTATTATTTAGGTTTAGTTAGTTTTAGTTATTAGATAGTTTTTAGTATTTATTAATTATTAGTTAGTTGTATTAGTTGTTATTATTATTAGTTATTAGTTTATTTTTCTTTTATTATTTATTTTATTTAGTTTTATTAGTAATTAGTTTTTAATTATTATTATTAGTTATTTTAGTTTAGTGTATTAGTTAGTCAATAGTTATTAGTTTAATTAATATTAGTTAGTTAGTTGTAGTTTAGTTAGTTATTTATTATTAGTTTGTTAGTTTAGTTATTAGTTATTATTATTATTAGTTAGTTATTAGTTTAGTTATTATTAGTTAGTTATTATTCGTTATTAGTTAGTTAGTTTTTAGTTTATTAGTTTAGTTTAGTGTTTTAATTTAGTTTAGTTATTAGTTATTTAGTTTTTATTATTAGGTTTTAAGTTTTTAGTTAGTTTTAGCTATTCATTTATTAGTTTGTTTTTTGTATAGTTAGTTTATTTAGTTAGTTTTATTTTATTAGTTATTAATTTATTAATTTTTATTAGTTTATTATTATTACTTTTACTTATTAGTTTAGTTTATTAGTTAGTTATTAGTTAGTTTTAGTTTATTAGTTTTATTAATTATTTAATTATTAGTTATTTATTAGTTAGTTATTTATTAGTTAGTTTTTTATTTTATTTAGTATTTATTTAGTACTTATTTAGTTATCTATTTAGTTATTTTATTATTTATTATTAGTTTATTAGTTTTATTATTTTTATTATTAGTTTTTAGCTAGTTAGTTTTATTTTTAGGATTTTTAGTTATTATTTTTTTAGTTATTATTATTAATTATTGGATTTAGTTATTAGTTATTATTTATTAATTATTAGTTTAGTTAGTTTATTATTAGATTAGTTTTACTTTTTTTAGTTATTTAGTAAGCTTTTATTAGTTATTATTTTATTAGCTTTTAATTATTAGTTTAGTTATTATTTTTAGTTTAATTAGTTTATTATTATTAGTTAGGTTTAGTTTTATTAGTTTATTATTAGTTAGTTTTAGTTAGTTGTTAGTTTTATTAATTAATTTAATTTAGTTTTTTTGTTATTAGTTTAGTTTTTAGTTTATTAGTTATTATTAGTTAGGTTATTAGTTTTTATTAGATTTAATTAATAGTTAGATATTATTATTAGTTAGGTTATTTTATTAGTTATTAGTTTTAGTTTAGTTAGTTATAAGTTTTAGGTTTTTATTATTGATTAGTTATTTATTTATTTATTAGTTTTATTATTTAGCTTATTATTTTAGTTTAATAATTATTAGTTTAGTTATTAGCTTTAGTTTATTAGATTAGTTTATTAATTTTTAATTATTATTTTTATTTATTAGGTTTTAGTTATTAAGTTTAGTTATTAGTATTATTAGTTTTGTTATATCATTATTAGTTAGTTAGTCTTATTTTATTAGTTTAGTTATTTAGTTTTATTATTATTTATTAGTTAGTTTTATTTTATTTAGTTTAGTTATTAGTTTTATTAGTTTATTATTATTATTATTATTACTATTATTATTTATTAGGATAGTTTTTATTAGTTATTAATTATTAGTTTAGTTATTTAGCTATTATTTTAGTTTTATTTAATTTATTTTAGTTAGTTTTATTTATTAGTTTTTTAAGTTTTATTAGTTTAGTTAATAGTTATTAATTAGTTAGTTAAGTTATTTTTTATTTTTGTTATTAGTTTAGTTATTAATTATTAATAGTTAGTTAGTTATTATAAGTTTTAATTTATTAGTTATTAGTTTTTTTAGTTATTAGTTTAGTTAAGTTATTATTAGTTTTATTTAATTATTAGTTTTAATTTTTTTAGTTTATTATTAGTTATTACTTAGTTATTATTATCTATTAGTTTATTATAAGTAATTAGTTATTAGTTTAGTTAATTTTTAGTTATTATTAATTATTATCTTTTGTTATTAGTTATTAGTTTAGTTATTTAGATAATTTTATTAGTTTAGTTATTCAATTTATTAGTTATTTAATTAATTTTATTATTAGGTTTATTTTTCACTTATTAGCTTTTTATTAGTTAGTTTTATTAGTTTAGTTTAGTTATTTATTATTAATTTAGTTAGTTATTTTATTAGTTATTAGTTAGTAAGTTATTTAGTTTAGTTAGTTGATTAGTTAGTTTCATTATTAGTTTTTGTTATTAGTTATTATTTATTACTTAGTTTTTATTAGTTTTATTATTTATATATTTATTAATAAGTTTACTATTATTAGGTTTATTAGTTATTAGTTAGTTAGTTGTTAGTAGTTAGTTAATAGTTTATTATTAGCTTATTAGCTAAGTTATTAATTATTAGTTATTAATTTTTATTAGTTAGTTATTAGTTAGTTATTAGTTTAGTTATTATGTAGTTTAGTTTATTAGGTAGTTATTAGTTTTAGTTACTTTAATAGTTTTTAGTTTACTTTTTTAGTTATTAGTTTAGTTTTTAGTTTATTAGTTATTATTAGTTAGGTTATTAGTTTTTATTAGATTTAATTATTAGTTAGATATTTTTATTATTTAGGTTATTTTATTAGTTATTAGTTTTAGTTTAGTTATTTAGTTATAAGTTTTAGGTTTTTACTATTAATTAGTTATTTAGTTATTTATTAGTTTAATAGTTATTAGTTTAGTTATTAGCTTTAGTTTATTAATTTTAAATTATTATTTTTATTTATTAGGTTTTAGTTATTAAGTTTAGTTATTAATATTATTAATTTTATTATATCATTATTAGTTAGTTAGTCTTATTTTATTAGTTTAGTTATTTAGTTTATTATTAGATTAGTTTTACTTTTTTAGTTATTTAGTTAGCTTTTATTAGTTATTATTTTATTAGCTTTTAGTTATTAGTTTAGTTATTAGTATTATTATTTTAGTTATTATTTTTAGTTTAATTAGTATATTATTATTAGTTAGGTTTAGTTTTATTAGTTTATTATTAGTTAGTTTTAGTTCATTGTTAGTTTTAGTTATTAGTTTTGTTTAGTTTAATTTTTTAGTTATTAGTTTAGTTTTATTATTAGTTATTTATTAGTTTATAGTGATGTTTATTAGTTTTATTTAGTTATTAGTTAGTTAGTTTTATTAGTTAGGTTATTGGGTTTTAGTTTTAGTTAGTTAGTTGGTTTCAGGTTTTATTAGTTTTTATTAGTAAGTTAGTTTTATTAATTTAGTTTAGTTTTTTTTTAGTTTTATTAGTTTAGTTAGTTAGTTATTAGTTTATTTTAGTTTAGTTGTAGTTAGTTTTAGTTTTAGTTTAGTTTTAGTTTTATTTATTAGATATTTAGTTTAGTTAGTTAGTTTTTATTAGTTATTAGGTTTAGTTTTATTAATTTTATTTAGTTAAATTAGTTAGTTTATTATATTAGTTATTTATTTAGTTATTTATTATTAGTTATTAGTTATTAAGTTTTATTTATTATGTTTTAGTTTTATTGGTTTTACTATTAGTTTATTAGGTTTAATTTTTTAGTTATTAGTTTAGTTTATTAGTTTTTATTTAGTTTTAGTAGTTTTTAGTTATTAGTTATTTTGGGTTAATTATTAGTTAATTTTTAGTTAGTTTTTTTGTTCTATTATTTATTTGGTTTTTTAGTTATTATTATTAGTTATTATTAGTTAGTTATTAGTTTTAGTTTTTAGTTTTATTAGTGTAATTAGTTATTAGTTAGTTTAGTTTTTATTTTATTATTAGTTTTAGTTTATTAGTTATTAGTTTTTTAAGTTTTATTAGTTAGTTAGTTAGTTTAGTTAGTTATTATTAGTTATTAGTTTACTTTTTAGTATATTATTAGTTATTATTAGTTATTAGTTATTTGTTTATTAGTTTAGTTTTTATTAGTTTTATTATTATTATTTTTATTATTAGTTTTAATTTTATTAGTTATTAGTTTTAGTTTTATTAGTTTATTAGTTATTAGTTATTTAGTTTTTATAATTTGTTTTATTATTTAGTTATTATTATTATTACTATTATGAGTTATTATTATTATTATTAGTAGTTAGTTATTTTAGTTATTATTATTATTAATAGTTTTACTTATTTTTTAGTTATTAATTTATTTTATTAATTAATTTTAGTTTAGTTGTTATTTATTATTATTAGTTAGTTTTATTAGTTATTTACTTATTAATTTATTTATTAGGTTTTATTTATTATTAGTTATTAGTTTAGTTATTAGTTTAGGATTAGGTTTATTTATTATTATTAGTTATTATCAGTTTATTAGTTATTAGTTTATTAGTTTGTTTTAGTTATTATTATTAGTTTATTATGTCATTACCTTTAGTTTATTAGTTTTACTATTTAGTTTTATTAGTCTTTTAGTTTAATTATTATTTAGTTATTAGTTTTTAGTTATTAGTTAGTTATTATTATTAATTATTATTTTATTTTTACTATTTAGTCATTAGTTTAGTTATTTTTAGTTTATTATTATTAGGTTTTAGTTTTATTATTTAGTTATTTATTAGTTTAGTTTTATTAGTTTTTTGTTGAGTTTAGTTAATATTATTATTATTAGGTTTTATTAGTTTATTAGTTTTAGTTAGTCTATTAGTTATTAGTTTAGTTTTATTAGTTAGTTAGGTTATTAGTTATTAGATATTATTAGTTTATTAGTTTTATTATTATTATTTGTTTTAGTTTAGTTATTATTTTTAGTTAGTTATTATGTTTAGTTTGTTTATTATTTAGTTAGTTATATTAGTTATAAGTTTATTTAGTTTTTAATTATTATTAGTCTTATTAGTTTTATTATTTATTATTTATTAATTTATTAGTTTATTAGTTAGTTATTATTAGTTCATTTATTATTATTAGTTATTAGTTTAGTTTATTTTCAATTTTTTTAGTTATTTATTTTAGTTATTATTAGTTTTTATTTAGTTTTATTAGTTATTATTATTATTAGTTTAAGTTATTATTAGTGATTATTATTATTTAGTAATTAGTTATTAGTTTTAGTTATTTATTTATTTATTAGGTTTTAGGTTATTTTTTTTTATTATTAGTTTTTATTAGTTATTTGTTATTTGTTATTAGCTTTAGTGTTTTAGTTTATTATTATTTAGTTTTATTAGTTTTTATTTTATTAGTTTTAGTTAGGTTTATTATTTAGTTTTTTAATTAGTTTTATTAGTTATTTAGTTTATTTTATTAATTATTATTTATAATTAGTTATTATTAGTTAGTTATTTATTTTGTTATTATTAGTAATTTTTTATTATTAGTTTATTAGTTATTAATTTAGTTAGTTTAGTTAGTTCTTTATTAGTTTTTTATTACTAGTTTATTATTATTATTATTATTATTATTATTATTAGGTTTTTAGTTATCAGCTATTAGTCATTAGTTAGTGTTAGTTAGTTTATTAGTTTATTAGTTAGTTTTTTTGTTATATGTTAGCTATTATTCTTATTATTAGGTAGTTATTAATTTAATATTTTAGTAATTAGTTTATTAGTTAGTTTATTTATTTGTTATTAGTTAGTTTATTTTATTAGGTTTAATTAGTATATATTAGTTATTTAGGTTTCAATTTAGTTAGTTTTTATTTTGTTTAGTTATTTGTTATTTTATTATTAGTTTTTAGTTTATTTATTATTAATTGTTTTGTTTTTTATTTATTATTATTAGTTTTTAGTTTTATTGGTTTTTTTTTTTTACTTTTTATTGTGGTTATTAGTTTAGTTAGTTATTTGGTTTTTTGGTTTCTTGGTTT
>JAKCPB010001938.1:0-94797 GCA_021442155.1 Cymbidium sinense | reverse complement strand
AATTAGGATAAAGAGCAACTTTTGGCAAGTTTCTAAGAGAAAAGAAGATATAAATTAATCGAATATGCATCAAAAGTAGAAGAAATGATATTGACTATGTAAGTAGAGTTTGTTCGTAAGATGCAAGAGATGAAATCTTCATGGGAATAGCTAAGCATGATGAAAATACCTATGATAAGTGATGTGAGTTCCAAAAATTTTCCACCAACCTCTCGATGAGAAGAGTATGATTTAATGTCCATTAAATTTTCATAATGCAATTGGAATAGTAGATAATACACTACCAAGAGATTTCGCCCTCATTTTGTAAGGACTTTAGATCTGGTTCCAGGTTTCCTATAGGTGCACGCACCTATAGTTAATTACTCCTCTCAATGCTAAGAGAGAACTTTCGATTAAGGCTAGTCATTAGATCACTGATTGCGTAGCGTATAGTAGCAGCATGTGAAGCTTAAAAATTTAGATTTATGAAATTCATCATTTTTTACTTGAAGTGGATGGTTGGGAAAATGATGACCTCGCTGATCTAGATCTCATGGTTCCGTCATCCCAAGTTGTCGTGGTCCCTAGTCTACTTAGTCAGAGGAGGAAGTCGATCCAACCTGATCGAAGGATCCTTGTCAGCAGCCATGGGTTGTGTTGTTCATGTAATCCTTGTAGACCTTGGGTGGTGTTTATCTAAGGAGACAGACTTAAGTCTACCTCAGCTTACAAAGAGCTTTTTCACCTATCAAATGCACCCTATGATTCGCATCTCAAAGGGTAGAGCTATTGGGAACATATTTCTGATTTGTGGCGTAATATAATAGTGTCTTTTGGCGCGATCAAGGACTCAGTTGTAGCATCATATGTAGCTACTTCAAACCACGCGGTTAGAAGACACGGGCCATGTCCTTACTAGCATGAGATTGTTTGAGAGTAAATGTAGTTATGTACTTGACTTAACATTAACTCCTTTGTGAGCTAGAGTTTTCTTAATTTGCCACCTCTGATAAACAGTTATGGAAGGTGGGTGGATTGAAGTTTGGTTTAAGTTTTTACAGATTGAATTTCATTTAAGCATTTAGATTAAGCTTCTTTTATAATATTTTTTATATTTACATGAAATTTGAATTTATCTGATTTGACATTGAATCTTAAATATAATTGGATTGTAATATTCCCTCCAGTTAAAATTTCCATTCAACATAACCATCATCGAGGTGTTGATTATTCATTTTATTATTCTAGATCCTATCAACTCTATTAATTTAATAATAGAGGATCAGATGTAGGTTTATATTTTAAGAATTTTTAATTTAAGAATATTGAATATAAATATCTTGGATATTTTTATAATGATAACCCATCCGATTGATATCTTCAATCAACTCAGCAATCATTGAGAAATTAATCAATTTAGTTTATTACTCCAGATCCTGTCAACTCTATTAATTTAATAATAGAGAAGCATACCTAGATTTATATTTTGAGGATTTTGAATTTAAGAATGTTGAATATAAATATCTTAGGTATCTTTATAATGATGACCCCTCTGGTTGATATCTTCAATCAACTCAACCATCATTGGGAGCTTATAAGTGCTTGATTATTTAGTTTATTATTTTAGATCGTCAACTCTATTAATTTAATAATAAAGGATTAGATCTAGACTTATATTTTAAAAATTTTGAATAATAATGTCCTCTCGATTTTATTAAGTTGAAAATATTATAACATTATCATTGGATTTTAGGTTTTGTTAACATGGACCTAATCCTAACAAACCAGAATCAACCAAGTGCAACATTCTCAAACATTAGATTCATATATATAGATAGTATTGTGACCCATGTGGGTGCACCAAGTTTTCTTATATGATTTTGAGTGTACTTATAATATAGTTGCACAAATTTTGGTGCACTAGTGTTGTAAATTTGTATAGTATTCATTGCATCTATATAACACACCTACATGAATTTTAGTGTGAACATATTGTGATACATGTATTGCTTATCTCATCTAAAAATCAATAATCATTTACACGTATTTTGATGAGTTGTATTCAAATGTAAGACCACCTCAAAGTGTTTTATTAACACCTTATGTTCACTTGTAAGATGTATTGTGAATCATGACATTAGTCCTTTTGACACTTATTTAATTCAAAGTCTTTTTTACTGAGCTTGAAATATTCATCAAATATCATTTATGCTTGTTGATTAGCTCACAAGCTCATTATAAATCTACTTTAGATTCTTCTCGCTATCTTTAATTCATCAAACACATCACAATTCAAATATTTAGTAAATGATTTTGTTCATACTCATTAGCAAGTTATTTTGTCTCATTCATATATATTTGCAAGTAAGTTATTGAGTAATGCTCTTGCTCATGGATGAGTTGTCAAACTCCCATATAAAGTTCACCATTAAGTATTGCTTGAATTCAATTTTCCTTTGGAAATCAATCCTCTTATCTCTTGTAAGTCTAGTGTTAATCCTAGACTTGCCTTCATCAATGAGTTCATTCAGTGAAATTTGATTCATACTTGTTAATGAACTTTCGATATATGAGTCCAATGTGTTCAATATTTATTCTTGCTCGTAGGCAAGTTGTCGAGTCCCTTGAAAATTTATTCTTATTAAAGACTTTTTCTTTTAGGATTTTTTGCATGTAGATTTAACTTGATTCATCATTTTTATTTAAATTTAATTTAATCTTATTAATACTCTTATTTAATCATATTTAGGCTTTATATCAATCCAAATTTTGGATCTCATCATCACGTAGGGGCTACATCGACCTTTGACCTACCCACCACGCTCTTCTAAGTGCAGCGGTTGGTGTCTTCAAACCCGTCACGCTCTTCTGAGAGCAAAGGATCTTCAAATACTTGCACAAAAGAGTATATATGTAGGTTTATTCTTTAATTTATTATTCTCAAATGAATTTAATTTAAACTCATCAACACTTTTATTTGTTCTTCTTTAAGTCTCCCATCAGTCCAAAATTTGCGACCTCGATGTGTCCCATATAGAGTTGTATCGGTGGCTTTGACCTACCCGCCATGCTATTCTAAGCGTGGAGCTCAATGTTTTGCGATACCGCGATCGTAGTCTTCAATTCTAACTTGTTTTTCTAAGTATAGTGAGGTCTTCAAATATACCTGATTTGCAACTACCTCAACAAACTCTAGTTCATAAACATGCCATTTCCTTGCATTATACACAAGCATCAAAACCATCACAACAAAACTTTTAGGTGATAGCTCGAGTCAATCATTTATTTGAAAATTTGATAAATATAAGAGCAGCACTCTGCAACAACCTCTGAGGTACATATCTACCTGTATGAGGTTGAAAACTTTCAAGTGGACATGTATGTGGAATTCTAACTGCACGACTGCTATTAAAAATTTGATTGATTGTAGGGAGGTTAGTAGAAACAACAGATCCAACAGGAATTTTGTTGTTTTAGTATGAGAAAGCTGGAGATTGAGCCCAGTTCGTGAAGGCATCCATAAAGGACATTCTACCAAATCCAGAGTCCTTCCAAGTTCAATAAGGTTGGTCCTCAATATAGTGTGTCTGTCAAGAGTACTTGAATTTCATGCATAAGCATCCTCGCATGCCTCCCTGTTTCTTCCTGTGTGTATAGAACCCATCTGTCTATCAAGTTCTTCAACTTTGTCCTAAGGAAAGGCTCCCTTTGTTTTAACACTTAACAAATAAGGAATTTTGTGAACAAGCATCATAGCCGTTGCACATAGCACAACAGCTGTAGAAACTTTTGCTGCGGCCATTACTATAGCCAATGTCCTCGAGTGCATTGTGAATGTCCACAAGTTTATCAAGTAGGTTGCTCCACAAAGGACAATAAAGGCACCAAACTGTCTAAGCACCCATCTGTAAAGGAATAATGAAAACTTCTTCACAAAACGAAAATTTTTTAAAATATGTTTAATCCTAATCTTAATTAGGTTTAAGCAATTTTTTTTTTTAACAAAATAGGCCTAGTCGTCCGTTGAACGGATGACGATTAGCCGTCGTTTTGGATTTTTTTACGGGCAGCTTGTATTTTTCTTATAGTCATATGATGTCGGAATCGAGCGAACTTGGTATCGTAACGAAATTTTCTACAACTTTTATGTTGGCCAAAATTTAAGATTGTGGATGCGTGTTTTTGAATCGTTAAAAGCTATGGTGCCAAGCTGAAATTTGGAGCATTTGTTGTTCGCATATAGTCATATGATCTCGAATCTAGCGAATATGGTATCGTTGAAATCATAACGAAATTTTCTACAACTTTCATGTTGGCTGAAATTTACGATTGTGACCCGATGCATAGCAGTTCTCTTATTACAAGTGTTTTTTTAATATATTTTTTTCTGTTAATTATAGCACAATTATTCTAATTTTTTTATATTAACTGTTAATATAATTATCCGAGCTTTCTTTCTTCACTGTAAATGCTAATTATGGCATGATTAGTTAAAAAATATATTTTAATCTCTTTAAGGATGATGTTATAATAACGTAAATGATTATTCTTTAAGGATTAATAAGATAAAAATGTTATGTATAAAGGTTCATTGAATTAAGAGAGACTAAAACATTTTTTATTTCTTGTTATAATATATATATATATATATATATATATATATATATATATATATATATATAATATATATATAATAGGATGAGAATGTTATGAAATGAAGTATGAAAGCTCTCAAAGTATGAAAAGCACTAAAGTTTGTGAGTTTTTACACGCGTCATAACATTGTTATGTATCGGGTCACAATCGTAAATTTCAACCAACATGAAAGTTGTAGAAAATTTTGTTACTATTTCAACGATACCAATTTTGTTGATGATCGATGTATGACTCAATAGCAAAATCTGACATTCTCAATTTCGCTTGGCGTCGCGGTTTTTGCGTTCAAAACTATTGTGTATCGGGCCACAATCTTAAATTTTGACCAAAATGAAAGTTGTAGAAAATTTTTATTACGATTCAACGATACTAAGTTACTGATTCGATCATATGACTCGATAAAATCTGAAAGGCTGGTTTAAAAAAAAAAAAGTCGTCAGTTGAGCGACGACGACTGATAATGCTCATTAGTCGTCGTTCAATGATTAGTATATTTTGTTAAAAAATAATTTCGTGCCTAAACTGTTAATTAAGATTAGGATTAAACCTATTTTAAAAATTTTCCCGTGAATGGAGAAGTAGGCAAGGGCAATAATGAGATGAGAGATATGTTGATACTTTACTAAAACCTCATCAGGAGGCCATTGTGGTTCAATACAATCACAGCCTTCCATTTTTAAGGAACTGTTGTACCTGCTATCTTCCTCCTGCCTCCCTTAATCAATGAAGAAGAACTTCAACCATTGAAGAAGAAGAAGAAGCTGTAGCGAGCATATTCAGTCACTCGTCGTCTTCGGACAGAAAGTTGAACATTGGTTCACGTGCGTCCAGCCGGGAATGGCGACGAGAATGGAAGGAAAGGGGAGCCGATGGAGTTTCTCCCGGACAACAGTGAGAATCGAAATGGGATGATCTCGTTCGGCCCAGAAGAACTGCTCGTTCGGCTTGTAGTCACGGTGGACGGGCGAAGATTCAAATTTTCTGTTCATTTGGGCTGCTGCGTGTGACGGACAGGAAAGAGCTTGTTCGGCTTCGGCTTTCGACAGGGACAGAGCGGGCTCGTGTGATCTCTCTAGAGAAAGGAACGCGAGTTCCAAAATAAGAAGACCCCCGGTTCGGTTGGAAGGATTTCGCCTTTGATGATCGACGGGTCTAGCAGCTCACATAGGTGGGTATATGTGGCAGCTCTTTATTGGCTGAATAAAGATGAAAGTATGAAAATGGGCGACTGCTAGTTTCAAGATGCTGGTTAGGTACAATTAGAGAATAATTAGATAAATTTATGTAGTAATGCGTGTTAATTTTAAATGAATTTTAAGTGTACCAGTTTTAATTAAATTAGATATTTATTCTAAGTAATTTTCATTCAGATCTGGCAGCGATCGTTTAAATGTCGGATATCGTTTGGTTGATTGATGAATTGGATCTTTTAGTTCAAAAATGCGTTATAGCTTCCGTTGTTTGGCATTTGTGTAGACTCGTCCAAATTAAGCACGGACAATTCATCCAATAAATTTTGATGTTTTAAACTAACGTGATCAATTTTGAGCGTAGATCATTTGGATCGTCAATCTTACTCGATATATCGTATTAGTCTTTGGCTCGATCTCTTAATCGGTCGAGTCGGTTATATGTATATTTCGGTCAATTTGATGTTAAAGCATTACGAAACATTGATGGCGAGTTTCAAGGTGCTTATTAAAGCGGTTCATCAATTGGAGATCATTTTGAGTAAATTTTATGACTTTCAGTGTATTTCAGCTTTGATTTGTGCAATATTGCATCTGAAGCTCGTCGAATTTGCTCCATAAATCCAATTCGACTGATGGATCATGTGTGGAGGTCAACAAGAATGCTAAGTTTAGGCTAGTATGAGACGAGACAAGCCAACCTGACATTGTATAGCATTCAATTATACTATGCAATGTAGTATTCAATTTGGCCTTGCCCATCTCCCTATACCACAATTTTATCATTTTTAATAACTTAGCAGGAGGCCACTCATCTAAAGAGTACTAGATTACAAATGTGCTAAACTAAGAAGTTATCCAAGGAAAAGGAAATCTACTTGTTATACTAAAGAAGTCGCACTATTTATAATGGCCTATTCTTTATATAATCCAGCATCTTTCTTTCACTTCAAAGATGAAGGCCATTTGTATTCCCCAAATCTTCTTAAAACCCATCAAGAACTGCTCTTTTATCAGAGTGCCCTCTTTAAATTCTGGAAGTCACTTTGTTTCTTCTTTGAATCAATGTAATGAAGCATATTGTTCTAAAATTAGACCATCAGAAAAGTCAAAAGTGTCACAATAGAAAGAAGAAAGATAAAGATATATATATATATATATATATATATATATATATATATATATATATATATATATATATATATATATATATATATATATATATATATATATATATATATATATATATATATATATATATATATATATATATGTTGGTATGCTATTACTGCAAAAAATAGCCACAAAGAAGCATTAACTAAACAAACAAAAAACCAAATAAGCAATTGATGCTTTCAGGGGAAGAAAGAATATGTTATGTCATAATGTCAACCAAGTATTGAAATTTTAATGCTCTTTAAAATTTCAAAAAATTGTAACCGTCAACATAATATATGATTGCTACCAGTCTCTATCTTAATTTATTAAGGACTTGAGCTCAATCATGACGTGTAGAATTTGGGGTTAGGCATAAATATGCATAAGCACTCAATTCCCTCAAAATAAAATAAGTTTATTATTTAACATGAGCAGCCAATAGTGGCCAAGCGCTCAAATTAATGAATAATTATAGCTCTTGTCTCTTCAAGTCAAAACAATCATACAATAAAAAAAAAAAAAAAGAATGAAAACGTCATGCACGAAAATCATCAAGTGTAACTGGTTTTAGTTCTCAGATCCCCGAGCGACGGAAAGGAAACATTGCAAGTGATTCAAAACAAAATTAAAGCACTCAACATCTACAGAAAGATAAATAAAACAAAGAAGAATGTAGTAATACAAGAACAGCCGAGAAGAAGAAGAGCTACTAAAAA
This sequence comes from Cymbidium sinense, assembly GCA_021442155.1. NCBI lineage: Eukaryota > Viridiplantae > Streptophyta > Magnoliopsida > Asparagales > Orchidaceae > Cymbidium > Cymbidium sinense. The sequence goes on along the minus strand of JAKCPB010001938.1, from coordinate 87,095 downwards.
CGTTGAGCAATACCTAAATCTAGCCTACACAAGCGACCGAGATAATGGTAACACTCTTGTGGAGGGAGAAGGCAGAGCGAGGAGAAGATGTTAGAGAAGGAGGCTTTTTTAGGCGGCGGCAGAACTCTCGCGGGAAGTAGCGCCGACCTGGCTTCAGTCATTAAAGTGGAAATATTTACCACTCGAGCCCTCACACTTGCTTGTTTATGTTGTTTTTTATTTTCTAAATGGTTTAAAAGTCATTCATATTGGCAGGTTTAGACAGATTCAATTTTAAATTATTTAATATTTTCAGACAAAAATTATAAGCCCTATCACAGTATCCTGCCAAATATGAATAAAATCATTTTTTTCTTCACACACACACAACTCATGTACAAGAATTTGAATCCAAGACCTCTTGGTTGAAATCCAAAACTCTCAACTACTAGGCTAAAATGTCTTGCAGATCATGTAAACATAATGTACTAATAAATTGCTAATCTATTTTTTTAATTCTTTTTTTTTGGGAAACTTGTGTGATGGTGGACCAATTCTATAATTGATGTTATATAAACACCTAATGAGAGTTATCAATAAATTATTTTTTTAAACCGTGGATCCTTGCCACCATCTTATTTTCATTTAATCCATTTACAAATTGTGATATAAATAATTATATAAAATTAAAATTTTCTAAACATCAATTATATTTTTAAAGATTAGTTTTATGTGAAAAAATCAAAATGGAATTGGTTAAACTAAAATGATCTAGTACTATAAATTGTAGGCTTCTCCATAATTGGGAGAAAGAAAGAGTTATATATATATAAGGGTTCTTCAAATCTTTCCTCTTTTGATTTAGTAGGCTTCAAGGCATCACATGATACCCCAAGACAAAGCCTTTTAGCCAATGATCATCATAAACCCCCATAGCACTAATCATAATTTCTACTATAAAATTACATTAAAAATAGAAAATATAAATCTAACTACAACTGCAAGACAAATGTTAGCTAAACATTCATACAATTCAAGCAGTTATATTAATAATTTGGACTTAGCACCCTACACATGGGTAACCAAACTCACTTATCCTAACTTGGATTATGCTTAGGGGCTTAAGCAACCTATGAAGAGAGCATTTATACTTATTTTTAAGCTGCCTCTTAAGCACAATCCTCTGCAAGAAACATGATTACGCTAATATCAGCCTACCATCCAATCTATAAAACATATATCCTAACTTCAATCTAAAATATTACATCACAAAATAAAATATACATCACACCATACACCATCCTAACATAAAACTAGAAGTGATGACTTAATTCTAATGTGTGTTAAGGTTTGTGTGGTAAGTCTCGCTAGACATTAATGTTGTATTTTCTAAGTGCAGAAGGATTCAATTTAACATAAAAAAGGGTGATTTCACTTGAAGTAGTTTAATTGATTTAAGAATTTTAGTTTGTGTTTTTTTTTTTGTTTCATTTATTTACGCTTAGCAACTAAGTATTATAAAGAGAAGAAAAGAGGATTGCCCTCTTTCATCTCTACCTTAAGTCACTTTCTAAAGCATATTAATTTGATTTAGTTCTCTTTAGTGAATAGTTTATTACATATTTTAAATTAATCATAAGTTTAGGTTCACTTTAAATGATCCTATTCAATATGAAAGGCTTCTTAAGATTAATCTAATTGAATTACTATCATATGATATATGTTCGATCATTTTTTTTCATCATATGTAACATGCATATAATTTTAATCCTAAGTATATCTATTCATACAACACATTTTAGCATACTTATATGATGAATGCATATATGTATTTGAAATTTATATTTTTATTTTTGATTGAATAATTTAATTATATTAATTAAACTCTATCCAAAATTCTTATACAAAAATACATAATGATGAAATTAAATAGGTGCGTTGTTGTTAACCAGGGAAGTGAGGTAATCAAATGACATCTTTGGGGCTAGCTAAAGCCTCGTGTTCCCGAGATGTTCAAACTATATACCCATTTGCATTCAAACATATGTAAATTGATATATATTAATATAAGAAAGAAAGCTCCAAATCAAATGACTAATTAATCCAAACACTTAATCGATTATGGATGCATATATTTTTAGTAGAAAAGAGGGCTTTTCATCCTTTAGCCACACATACATATACATGTAAAAAGAAATGAGCAAGTACGTGCCTTTATTAACTAGAGAAGTGAGGTAATCAAATGACCTCCTTGGGGCTAGTTAAAGCCTCATATTCCTGAGATGTCTAGACTATACATTTTGCTATTTCATGAATATATATGTAAATAAGAAGAAAAAAAAGCGTGTAAAAATTATATTTCTATTTGATTAAAATATTTATATATGTGAAACAAAGTTATGTCCAAATTCTAATGTAGAAACACATATAAATGAAATCAAATAAGTATGTCATTGTTAAACCCGAAAGTGAGGTAATTAAATGACCTCTTTGGGGCTAACAAAACTATTCCCGGATGTCGAGATTATATACTTATTAATATTCAAATACATGTAAAACTACACATGAATTAAGGAAAAGAAAGCTTTACTTCACATACCTAAGCTATAAACACATAAACCTATATGTATTCATAACTACTATCACTCTAACTAATGTAATTGATTTATAAACTTTGGAAAATAATTTAAATTTATTAGTGATAATAGCCACATATATTATAAATTAATCCAACACATGCAAGCTTACATAAAGGAAAACCATTTGACTTAATTAATTTTGAAATGATGTATGCGTGATTTCAAATGACATACAACATTTAACATGATTAAAAAGGAATAAATAAATATAAACACATGATTTCATTCAATTAAATTAATTCATAAGGACAATCATATCAAATAAAATCATTTAAAGTAAACCAAAGCTTCTTTAATGCCATTTTAATTTCATGTTTTGATTTGATTTAAAGATGTGAGAAAAGATTTGCTGACCTTAACCCATTCTCATGTTTGTTGATTAATTTGGTTTAATCAAATGTGATTAAGTTGATTTTATGAGTTAATTAAGTTGTAGTATATATTAAATACATTAATTAACCATTTCCTATGTTACCTTAATATAATTATCCAAATAATTATGAGCCAACATGATATGCATGGAAAATAAATTTGCAATGATCCTAAGAAATAAAGAGGCCTAATGCAATTGGCTCACAATTAATGGTTAATTAAATTAAGGAACTTAATTATGTACTCTTATGGTTTCCCCATACATATGGGTTAACCATAATTTTCTTAAATAGCTTTAGGTTATTAAACACCTAAAGATCTACACAAGAATTAAGCAATTAAGATTTAATATTATTATGATTTTAATTTAATTAATTAAGTAATTTAATTAATTAATTAAATTTTAATTAATTTTCTTTTGAGAAAGTGAAATGAACTTAGGGAAATAGGCTAGGAAAGAGGTCCCAACCCTTTTCCTTAGTTCATTTACTGTTGAACAATGATTAATACACTTAATCAACCAATTTGTTACTGCTCATAGGATTAATTAATTATTAATTAACTTAAAAGAGTAATTAGAGTTTAATTAGTCAATTTTCCTAATTAAGTGAGCCATAAATCTCAAGAAAATCATGGGAGGCAAAGGTCATCCCATTAAATTAACCCACAAAATTTGGGATTAATTGCTAAAGTAATTAAGGAGTAATTAAGCAAATTTATTTTATAATTAAACTATAATTAATCCTTAATTACTATCCATAATTAATTAAGAGTATTTATAATTAATTCTCTTCTGAAATACCTTTAAAATGAGTATTTATTTGTATTATTTAATATTTTTTTATAATTTGTTATGATTTTTAGAAATTTCAACCATAAAAATTAATTAATTAAGCCTAATTAAAGTCTGATCCTGTTGGCACCACTTGACATGTTGATGTGATGCATTTTCTACATGGCATCGAGAGATTGGCTACTTAAAATTATCTCCACATAAATCGGCGGCGACGCTTTCTCGCGGCCGTCTGGATCACTATGATTAATCCCGTGGCGTACTAGGATAAAATCGAATTAAACTAACGGATCTAATCACGACCGTCTGTTCTGATCACACGTTCATTATTACGTGTTCATTATATAATAAATATAAATTTTACAAATAATTTTTAATATTTTCAAATTTTGATGCAATTTGTATGCATATCATTCAAATCATTAAGGTCTATGTTCATTATATAATAAAATTTAATAATATTAATATCGATCTTTTCTAATCTGCTTATTATCTCTTCCATAAAGAGAGCGATCGAGACAACCTCTCATCATTACACAATATCAATTTAAACATATTAGGACTCATACTTTCACCATAAGAGAGATCTTCATAATTCGTATTTACTAAATAATGCTATTAATTTTCTTATTATGAGAAACAAAATTATTCATGATATACAAATGGCACTAGCCCTCACTATTTTTCTTCCTTTAAAATTTTTTTGTTTGTAAAAATTTATATTATTTATGAGCTACTCTTAATTTTTTTGGGGTTTTACATTCATGCGACATAATTCTTATGTATTTATATAACACCTAAATTTTAATTTTTTACATATATAATACCTCAATCTTCAATAGCACATCAAAAATATCATCTATTATATAAAAAATCTTAAAAATGATCATTATATTTTAATATAATTTTAATTATAATTAACCCCATAATTATTAGACTATTTTTAAATAAATATAAAATAATCTTGTATATGTAGCATTAATTTCAAAATAAATTCAATCATATTATTATTGTTTACAATCAAAATTATATCATGAATCTTGAAATTATTTTTTATTTCGAAAAACTAAGGTTCTGAATTTTAATTTATCTTAAATTTTAACATTATTTTTGCTTAAAAAAATTTTAAAGTGCGTTTATCAATATTAATTTTTATTGGAACTATGAAATTAAATGAAAAAAAATTCGAGTAAGCTTGATTATGTTGTAGATATCAATTACCTAATAATATTTTTTGAAATTTTTTATCAAATTCTGATCTTGAATTTTGGTAGATATCATAATCAAATCTTCGCACTTATCATTAGAAAAATAAAAAGAAATTTGTTTATATGAGGAAGCAGATGAAAGTATAGTTATCTCTATTAAATAATATGGGACGAAGTGAGAATTAATTACATTTTTAATTTGATTTGACACAATAGAAGTCGGTGGCCATGCTATTATATATATATATATATATATATATATATATATATATATATATATATATATATATATATATATATATATATAATCATTATTTTAAAAAAATCTTTTTATTTTTCTTAAAAGATGGCAATGAAAGATCCTAAATACCCTTAAAAAGAAAAAAAAAGTAGTTATCAAAAGAAATATAAATATGCTGAAAAAAATATAATGAATGGATGAAAAATTATTATTTTTAACATAAATTTATGGCTTATTCATTTATAATTATTAGATATATAGTTTCTATAAAGCATAAATGTAAGATTTAAATAGATAGTCATAATTTCTATAAAGCCAATCAAGGGTGAAATATAATTTTATTAATCTTGTAAATAATAATTTTACTTGACTTAGAAAGCATGAATATAAACCTTAATGATTTGAACGATATGCATATAGATTACATCAAAATTTCACACACACTCTCTCTCTGCCTGATCACTTTTCTCTTTCCCCAATCACTCTCTTTCCCCAAATCATCTTCTTTTCCTCTACAAGCAATGTCTTCAATCGCTTATAGAAGTCATCGACAACTTCTCTTTCTTTTCTGCACTCTTCTTGTATGGCCTTGCTTTGTAGAATGTCATTACTCATCTTCCGGGCTTTGAAGGAAAACTTCCTTTCGACTTGGAAAGTTAGTCCACCTTTTTCAAGATTTTCATATACTGTAATTTTTGTTTCCGTTACATAGAAGCACCGATTAATGTGTATGTAACAATGGATGAGGTTAGCGGTGCAATTCTACTATTTTATAGAATTCGAGAAGAGCCCGAAAGTGGATCCGTTGCTACTATGGCTCACCAGTGGCCCTGGCTGCTCCACCATGCTGCAGTTTCCTCTACCAATGGTGTCTAGATTCCCGCCTTCGAATAGCCCATTCAAAGTGTTTCCACCTGTTGGTGCATTCGTTCGAGCACCTTGAGTGCATTCTGCAAAATTGTTTTTATTTTTTTATTTTTTATTTTATTTTTTTATTTTATACAAACATAACAAATTTGCTCCGACAAGCTGAGGAAAATTTTACCCAGAAAGTTCTCCCCTGTCACAACATTCTTCAAAATTGTTGCAATCAGCCATATGCAGATCATCTCCAGCTGCCCCCAAAAACAATTGGGAGTCCGACATTATCATTATCACAAGCAATTCCCATACTCGGGGCCACACACCCTTGGACATTCAACCTCGAGGAATTGCATACCTAAAGCATCACCTTCCAGCTGGCTCGGTTGCCTCCACCGATTTCTACAAGTTCTCGGTTCATCCCACCCCGGATATGTTTGGCCTCCGGATGCTAGGGGCGTGACACTAGCTCTCTTCAGCCTACATTCCACTACCATTCGACTTCTCTCTTACCTTGACCGGCGATCAAGCTTATTTCAAGCAATTAACGTCGTCCAGTGCAAATTGGATGCCCTCCTTGGCGCAGAGCCCTTAATTCTAAGTTCTGTCTTGATGTCACAAGTTCCTCTAGGATTCGATTGAAGCTTGGCCTCAAGTTTCACCATCCTGCTGCTGGGTGCTATTCCACCTAGTCTTTAAGAGAACAACAATAGCCTTCCTTTCCATCTCCTTAGATTTTGAAGAACCATCATTCTCGATCAGTGACGGATCCCAGATCTTGTTCCATTGCGGATGGGTTAGTTTCCCCTACAGCCTTGCCTCCATGGCCGTCCCTAGACACCTCCAAGCTTGCCTCCTTGCTGCCATCCCTTCCACCCTTGCCCTTGTCCGGGGAGGGTAGTGGCCACCTCCCACCATATGGTGAAGCTCAGGAAAACTCCAACCTAAAGAAAGAAGAGAAGAAGAGAGAATGCCTACTGTTGTCTTTATAGGAAAATAAATTCACAAATATTTAGAGATTTAAATATTTATGAAAAAATATGTTTGGTGTATCAAATTATCTTTTGACTTGATTGTTATTGTTACAATTTTTTAAAAAAATATAAGTAATATTTTATGATTTGACCTTGGATTGTGTGAAGCTTTGCCTTCCTGCTTGTTTCCTTATATTTCTAGTTATTTCTACTTTTCATTACATTCAATTCCTTCACATTTTTTCACAATAAAAATTTTCTCACTAGATGTTGTGCCAAGGGCTTCTCTAAGCTTGTTAATAAAGGCAAGATATCGATTTATCATAGGAGTTTGGTCTTTAGGGAGACTTTATGTTTCGAGCTTCAATGGAAGGTGAGTTTTTAAATACAATGATACACAAAGAACTCTATTTTTTCTAAGATCAAAGTTATTCAAGGCTACGACACCCCTTTTTCATGAACTATCAACTATTATTTGCATCATGATTTGATTATTGTCTAGATAGCTCCAAATTCTTGTTCTGTTATAATAGCAATTTTTTAAATTATTTATTTATTTATTTTTTGCAAGAACAACTTACCAAATAGAGTGTCAGACTTTACTAATATATGTTAAAAATAAAATCAACTAAGGATGACTTTATCCATGTTTTTAAGAATATAGAAATTGAAGGACTAAAAGGGTGAGGATTGATACAAGAAAATTTTCTTTACATATTCAATAAAAGGATAGCTTATTCACACTACTAGTAGGGTTCCATTTATTAGGATAAATATTTGGTGGCTTTTTGATGAAGAACTTATATATATATATATATATATATATATATAATCTATAATTGTGAGAGTTGGATCATGCTTAGTATAGTTCAAAGTTGCTCACTGAGTTAGCACTCTCTTTAGTCAAATCTTGTTCTGTAAGTGTGCAAATCCATTTTTCATTGATAATCATTATTCTACTTTTGTTTAAATTTTGTTTTTGATATTTAGTGGTCAAACCTTTAGTCAAGATATATCCTCTATCAATTTTGAATCCATAGGAACAAAATTGAGGGAATTTTGAGTGATACCTTTGATTCAAACGAGACCATTATTGAAAAATAATAAGTTATAAATGGTGAGCGGATAATGATAGGAAAGAAAATGCTAAGTGCTATTCATTGAAAGTAGTGAAGACAATATGAAACTTTAGAGCATCCTCTATATCCAATAGGGATGTAGTTGACTCAATATAAGCTACATGATCAACAGGGTTTGCCTTCCCCTTATAAGCATCAAGATAATCTTAAATTTTTTTTATGGGTTTGCTTTAGTGATCTTCCTCAAGAATGCATTTATTAATTGAGCCTTTTCCATCGAGAAAGAGTTGACTACTCATAGTTGTTTGGGTGGTAGGTTTCATTTGCTTCTAGAGGTCAAGTTATCACTCTGAAACTTAAAGATCTCCTTCAAATGATAGAATTAGATGATCTCTCCAATTCTATCACACTTAGAATGATTCTTGGAATGGGCACCAATGCTCCTTGAATCATTCATATCAACCTCTTTGTCTTTGCCAATTATTTATTACTCACTAACTCTAGGTTGCTCCATGTTAACGATGCATTTATGTGGTCTTTGCTCACTTGTCATTATTACTTGGTTTTATTTCTTGGCATTAATTCACACTTATCATATCTTTGAGGTTGTTGAATTTAAATTTATTCCACAATATCAAAACCTTACCAAAATTACAAGACAGAAAAAAAAGGATGAAAAAGAGAGGATTCGAAGAATCAAGAAAGTGAAGCTTTGAAATTTTATTAAAGACATGACTACATATTTATACGGAGATATTGTACTACAAATTGCGGGACATGATTAAAAGAGTCAATATGTCCGAATGTTACATAAGTTTGATCAGTTTTGGTCCTTTTGGAGAATATTGATAGCGTCCTCCAATTTTTGTAGCACTAAACCTCATGGTGTACCTATAAATTGGAGTCAGTGGATGAACCTGACACATTTTAATTGGCTTGAGTAGCTTATGCATTCTTATAAAAACTAATAAAATCTTAATATATTTCTTTCTAGCCTTTTCTTTCTCTATATTCTCTTTATTAGACTTGTTTTATACTTGTCAATAAGATTGTGGTATCACTAGGCACCCACGAACAAATTGAATCTAAAAATATCTATAAGGACCACCAATATGAATAAAATAGAATGAGGGTTAGCTTTAGAGGATTGCCACAGGAATGCGGCATCCTTAGTGTGTCTAGTTGATTTCTGGTGATGTCATTATTTTTGATAACTTTGCACATCAACAGTTTATCCAACTAGTCTTTATAGCATTAGTCATTTTTTTAAAGCGGAACTAAAAATGTCCAAAATATGATTTAAGAATAATTTTTATATACATCTTAAAAGAAATTTTGACAATTATAAAGTGATAGCACTTACAAAGATTGTGTCACTTCTTATAGTTAAAATAAAATATTTTAAACAGATAACATTTTCTATAATTTTCAATTTTTATGTGTTTTTCTAGTCTTTTTTTCATCAATTTATCCCAAACCTAACTCAGTGGGGAATGTAAAAAAAAAGTGAGTGAATTTTTTATTGCAGATGGATGATTCTATCTTCTAATCATATGTACAGGACCATTACGTTTTGAGAATGCTCCTTATACTGCAAGTGAACAAACATTGCCCAAATTGGTCTCTAATCCTTACTCTTGGTCAAAGGTGGGGAGTTCTCGGTTCATCCCACCCCATGATATGTTCCTCGGATGCTAGGGGCGTGACAACTCCCCACCTACATTCCACTACCATTCGACTTCTCTTGACCATCGATCAAGCTTATTTGAGAAATTAACATCGGTCGGCAAATTGGATGCCCTCCTTCTTTGCCGAGCCCTTAATTCTACCACCAATTGCTATCTTGATGTGCAAGTTCCTCTAGGATTTGGGAGCTTGGGCTTGGCATAGTTTCACCATCCAGCTGGGTGCTATTCCACCTAGTCTTTAAGAGAACAATAGCCTTCCTTTCCATCTCTTTAGATTTTGAAGAACCATCATTCCTCTGCGTAGAGGCGGATCCGATCTTGTTCCATTGTGATGGGTTCGAGTTTCCCCTGCTAGCCGCAGCCTTGCCTCCATGGCCGTCCCTAGATGCCTCCAAGCTTGCCTCCTTGCTGCCATCCCTTCCACCCTTGCCCACCAACTTGTCCCAGGGAGGAGGTGACTGCGGGCCACCTCCCACCATATGGTGAGAGAAGCTCCAGGAAAACTCCAACCTAAAGAGAGAAGAGAAGAAGAGAATGCCTACTATTGCCTGTCTTTATAGGAAATAATGAATTCACAAATATTTAGAGATTTGAATATTTATGAGAAAAATATTTTGGTGTATCAAATTATCTTTTGACTTGATTGTTATTGTTACAATTTTTAAAAATATAAGTAATATTTTATGATTTGACCTTGGATTGTGTGAAGCTTTGCCTTCCTGCTTGTTTCCTTATATTTCTAGTTATTTCTACTTTTCATTACATTCAATTCCTTCACATTTTTTCACAATAAAAATTTTCTCACTAGATGTTGTGCCAAGGGCTTCTCTAAACTTGTTAATAAAGGCAAGTATTAACTTTTCTTCTTTGATCACCAAGCAAGATATCGATTTATCATAGGAGTTTGGTCTTTAGGGGAGACTTTATGTTTCAAGCTTGAATGGAAGGTGAGTTTTTAAATACAATGATACACAAAGAACTTTATTTTTTCTAAGATCAAAGTTATTCAAGGCTACGACACCCCTTTTTTCATGAACTGTCAACTATTATTTGCATCATGATTTGATTCTTGTCTAGATAGCTCCAAATTCTTGTTACATATAATGCAATTTTTAAATTATTTATTTATTTATTTTTGCAAGAACAACTTATCAAATAGAGTGTGAGACTTTACTAATATATGTTAAAAATAAAATCAACTAAGGATGACTTTATCCATGTTTTAAGAATATAGAAATTGAAGGACTAAAAAGGGTGAGGGATTGATACAAGAAAATTTTCTTTACATATTCAATAAAAGGGTAGCTTATTCACACTACTAGTAGGGCTCCATTTATTATGATAAATATTTGGTGGCTTTTTGATGAAGAACTTAAATATATATATATTTTTAATCTATAATTGTGAGAGTTGGATCATGCTTAGTATAGTTCAAAATTCTCAGAGTTAGCACTCTCTTTAGTCAAATTTGTTGTGTAAGTGTGCAAATCCATTTTTCATTGATAATCATTATTCTACTTTTGTTTAAATTTTGTTTGTGATATTTAGTGGTCAAAGCTTTAGTCAAGATGTATCCTCTATTTTGACCAATCCATAGGAACAAAATTGAGGGAATTTTGAGTGATACCTTTGATTCAAACACGAGACCATTATTGAAAAATAATAAGTTATAAATGGTGAGCGGATAATGATAGGAAAGAAAATGCTAAGTGCTATTCATTGAAAGTAGTGAAGACAATATGAAACTTTAGAGCATCCTCTATATAGGGATGTAGTTGACTCAATATAAGCTACATGATCACATTGCCTTCCCCTTATAAGCATCAAGATAATCTTAAATTTTTTTTTATGGGTTTCTTTAGTGATCTTCCTCAAGAATGCATTTATTAATTGAGTCTTTTCCATCGAGAAAAGTTGACTACTCATAGTTGTTTGGGTGGTAGGTTTCATTTGTAGAGGTCAAGTTATCACTCACGAAACTTAAAGATCTCCTTCAAATGATAGAATCAGATAATCTCTCCAATTCTATCACACTTAGAATGATTCTAGGAATGGGCACCAATGCTCCTTGAATCATTCATGTCAACCTCTTTGTCTTTGCCAATTATTTATTACTCACTAACTCTAGGTTGCTCCATGACATGCATTTATGTGGTTCTTTTGTCATATTGCTTAGTTTTTATTACTTGGCATTAATTCACACTTATCATATCTTTGAGGTTGTTGAATTTAAATTTATTCCACAATATCAAAACCTTACCAAAATTACAAGACAGAAAAAAAGGGTGAAAAAGAGAGGATTCGAAGAATCAAGAAAGTGAAGCTTTGAAATTTTATTAAAGACATGACTACATATTTATATGGAGATATTGTACTACAAATTGACATGATTAAAGAGTCAATATGTCCGAATGTTACATAAGTTTGATCAATTTTGGTCCTTTTGGAGAATATTGATAGTGTCCTCCAATTTTTGTGGCACTAAACCTCATGGTGTACCTATAAATTGAGTCTGTGGATGAACCTGACACATTTTAATAGGCTTGAGTAGCTTATGCATTCTTATAAAAACTAATAAAATCTTAATATATTTCTTTCTAGCCTTTTCTTTCTCTATATTCTCTTTATTAGACTTGTTTTATACTTGTCAATAAGATTGTGGTATCACCAGGCACCCACGAACAAATTGAATCTAAAAGTATCTATAAGGACTACCGATATGAATAAAATAGAATGAGCGTTAGCTTTAGAGGATTCCACAGAATGTGCATCCTTAGTGTCCTAGTTGATTTCTGATGTCATTTTTTTGATAACTTTGCACATCAATGGTTTATCCTAGTCTTTATATAGCATTAGTCTTTTTTTTTAAAGCTAAAATGTCCAAAATATGATTTAAGAATAATTTTTATATACATCTTAAAAGAAATTTTGACAATTATAAAGTGATAGCACTTATAAAGATTGTGTCACTTCTTATAGTTAAAACAAAATATTTTAAACAGATAACAATTTCTATAATTTTCAATTTTTATGTGTTTTTCTAGTCCTTTTTTTTTCATCTATTTATCCCAAACCTAACTCAGTGGGGAATGTAAAAAAGAAAGTGAGTAATTTTTTTATTGCAGATGGATGATTCTATCTTCTAATCATATGTACAGGACCATTACCTTTTGAGAATGCTCCTTATACTGCAAGTGAACAAACATTGCCCAAATTGGTCTCTAATACTTACTCTTGGTCTAAGGTGGGAGTTCTGGTTCATCCCACCCACGAATATGTTCGGCCTCCAGATGCACAGCTAGGGACATACACGTTGAGCTCCCCTTAGCCTGCATTCCACTACCATTCAGCTTATCTCTTTTCTTGACCGACGATCGATCATATCTGAAGAAATTAACACCTTGAGCCACAATTGGGCGTCCTCTTTGCCAAGCAGCCTTAATTCACTACCATTCTTTGTCTTGATGTCATAAGTTTCTCTAGGATTCAACTGAGCTGGGCCCAAAAATCACCATCCTCTTGCTATGCGTTGTCTAGTCTTTAAGAGAACATCAATAGTCTCCCTTTCCATCTCCTTAGATTTTGAAGTACCATCATTCTGTTATAGTAGAGGATCCTAATCTTGTTCCATTGTAATGGGTTGAGCTTCCAGCTACCGCATCCTTGCCTCCATGGCGTTCTAGATCAGCTTATCTCCTTGCTTTTCCTTCTACCCTTGCTGGCCGACTTGTAGAGGTGACCTGGCCACCTCCCAGAGAAGCTCTAGAAAAACTCCAACCTAGAGAAGAGAAGAAGAGAGTGCCCATTATCTATCTTTATAAGAAAAAATGAATTCACAAATCTTTAGAGATTTGAATACTTATGAGAAATTTATTTTAGCATATCATATTATCTTTTGATTTGATTGTTATTGCAACTTTAATTTTAAAAAAATTTATGTAATATTTTATGATTTGACCTTGGATTGTGTGACGCTTTGACTTGCACCTTCTTCTCTTATATTTTTTAACAATAAAAATTTTCTCACTAGATGTTGTGCCAAGGGCTTCTCTAAGCTTGTTAATAAAGCCAAGTTTTAATGTTTCATCATTAATCACGAAGCAGGATATCATTTTATCATAGGAGTTTGGCCATTAGGGGAGACTTTATATTTCGAGCTTTAATAGAGTTTCTAAATAAAATGATACACAAAGAACTCTATTTTTTCTAAGATCAAATCTATTCAAGGCTACGACACCCCTTTTCTCATGAGCTGTCAACTATTATTTGCATCATGATTTGATTCTTGTCTAGATTGCTCCAAATTCTTGTGTTATTATGATAGCAATTTTTTTTTTTTTGCAAGAACAACTTATCAAATAGAGTGTGAGTCTTTACTAATATATGTTAAAAATAAAATCAACTTAGGATGACTTTATCCATGTTTTTAAAAACATAGAAATTGAAGGATTAAAAAAGGCGAGGGATTGATACAAGAAAATTTTCTTTACATATTCAATAGAAGGATGGCCTATTCACACTACTAGCAGGGCTCCATTTATTGGGATAAATATTTGGTGGCTTTTTGATGAAGAACTTTTTTTTTAATATATAATTGTGAGAGTTGAATCATGCTTAGTATAGTTCAAATCCGCTCATAAAGTTAGCACTGTCTTTGTCCAAATTTTGTTGTGTAAGTGTGCAAATCCATTTTTCATTGATAATCTTTATTCTACTTTTGTTTAAATTTTGTTTGTGATATTTAGTGGTCAAAGCTTTAGTCAAGATATATCCTCTATCTGAATTTGACCAATCCATAGGAACAAAATTGAGGGAATTTTGAGTGATACCTTTGATTCAAACATGAGACCATTATTGAAAAATAATAAGTTATAAATGGTGAATGATAGGAAATAAAATGCTAAGTTCTATTCATTGAAAGTAGTGAAGACAATATGAAACTTTAGAGCATCCTCTATATCCAATAGGGATGTAGTTGACTCAATATAAGGTACATGATCAACAAGGTTTGCCTTCCCCTTATAAGCATCAAGATAATCTTAAATTTTTTTTTATGGGTTTGCTTTAGTGATCTTCCTCAAGAATGCATTTATTAATTGAGCCTTTTCCATGAGAAAGAGTTGACTACTCATATTGTTGTTTGGGTGGTAGGTTTCATTTGATTCTAAAGGTCAAGTTATCACTCTGACTTATAGATCTCCTTCAAATGATAGAATCGGTGATCTCCAATTATCACACTTAGAATGATTCTAGGAATGGGCACCAATGCTCCTTGATCATTCATATGAACCTCTTGTCTTGCCAATTATTTATTACTCACTAACTCTAGGTTGCTCTATGTTAACTGATGTATTTATGTGGTGCTGCTCTGCTTGTCATAATGCTTGGTTTTTATTTCTTGGCATTAATTCACACTTATCATATCTTTGAGGTTGTTGAATTTAAATTTATTCCACAATATCAAAACCTTACCAAAATTACAAAGAGAAAAAAAGGTGAAAAGAGATTCAAGAATCAAGAAAGTGAAACTTTGAAATTTTATTAAAGACATGACTACATATTTATCTGGGATATATTGTACTACAAATTGGACATGATTAAAAGAGTCAATATGTCGAATGTTATAAGTTTGATCATTTTAGTCCTTTTGGAGAATTTTGATAGTCCTCCAATTTTTGTGGCACTAAACCTCATGGTGTACCTATAAATTGTCTGGATGAACGACACATTTTAATTGGCTTGAGTAGCTTATGCATTCTTATAAAAACTAATAAAATCTTAATATATTTCTTTCTCTATATTCTCTTTATTAGACTTGTTTTATACTTGTTAATAAGACTGTTGTATCACCAGGCACCCACGAACAAATTGAATCTAAAAGTATCTATAAGGACCATCGATGTGAATAAAATAGAATGAGCGTTAGCTTTAGAGGTTTGCCACAGGAATGCGGCATCCTTAGTGTCACTAGTTGATTTCTGGTGATGTCATTATTTTTGATAACTTTGCACATCAACGGTTTATCCAACTAGTCTTTATAGCATTAGTCCTTTTTTTTTAAAGTGGAACTAAAAATGTCCAAAATATGATTTAAGAATAATTTTTATATATATCTTAAAAGAAATTTTGACAATTATAAAGTGATAGCACTTATAAAGATTGTGTCAGTTCTTATAGTTAGAACATAATATTTTAAACAGATAACATTTTCTATAATTTTCAATTTTTATGTGTTTTTCTAGTCTTTTTTTTCATCTATTTATCCCAAACCTAACTCTTGTAAAAAAAAAAGTGAGTAATTTTTTTTAGATGGATGATTTTATCTTCTAATCATATGCAACCATTACTTTTGAGAATGCTCCTTATACTACAAGTGAACAGCATTGCCCAAATTGGTCTCTAATACTCTTGGTCAAGGTGGGGAGTTCTCGGTTCATCCCACCCCACGGATATGTTCGCCTCGGATGCAGTAGGGACATAAAACATGACTCCCATTTTGCATTCCACTACCATTCAGCTTCTCTCTTTTCTTGGATCGAGCATATTTGAAGAAATTAACTTCGAGCAAAATTGGCGCCCTCTTTCCAAGCGAGTCCTTAATTCACTACCACCGATTCTTTGTCTTGATGTATAGTTTTCTAGGATTCTGAGCTCAATCAAGCTTCACCATCCTACTGCTAGGTGCGATTTCATCTAGTCTTTAAGAGAACATCAATAGTCTCCCTTTCCATTTCCTTAGATTTTGAAGTACCATCATTCTCTCTGAGCTATAGTAGAGACGGATCCTAGTACTGTTCCATTGTCGAATGGGTTCGAGCTTCCACCGCTTGGCATCCTTGCCTCCATGGCGTCTAGACCCCTCAACTTATCTCCTTGCGCCATTCCTTCTACCCTTGACTTGTCGGGAGGAGGTGACCACTGGCCACCTCCCACCATAGAGAGAAACTCTAGAAAAACTCCAACCTAGAGAGAGAAGAGAAGAAGAGAGTGCCCACCCTTATCTATCTTTATAAGAAACAATGAATTCACAAATCTTTAGAGATTTGAATACTTATGAGAAATTTATTTTGGCATATCAAATTATCTTTTGATTTGATTGTTATTGTAACTTTAATAAAATTTAAGTAATATTTTATGATTTGGCCTTGGATTGTGTGACGCTTTGTCTTGCACCTTCTTTCCTTATTTTTTTTAACAATAAAAATTTTCTCACTAGATGTTTTGCCAAGGGCTTCTCTAAGCTTGTTAATAAAGCCAAGTTTTAATTTTTTCTTCATTAATCACGAAGCAGGATATCATTTTATCATAGGAGTTTGGCCATTAGGGGAGACTTTATATTTCGAGCTTTAATAGAAGGCGAGTTTCTAAATAAAATGATACACAAAGAACTCTATTTTTTCTAAGATCAAATCTATTCAAGGCTACGACACCCCTTTTCTCATGAGCTGTCAACTATTTTTTGCATCATGATTTGATTCTTGTCTAGATAGCTCCAAATTCTTGTGTTATTATGATAGCAATTTTTTTTTGCAAGAACAACTTATCAAATAGAGTGTGAGTTTTTACTAATAAATGTTAAAAATGAAATCAACTAAGGATGACTTTATTCATGTTTTTAAAAACATAGAAATTGAAGGATTAAAAAGGGCGAGGGATTGATACAAGAAAATTTTCTTTACATATTCAATAGAAGGATGGTTTATTCACACTACTAGCAGGGCTCCATTTATTGGGATAAATATTTTGTGGGTTTTTGATGAAGAACTTTTTTTTAATATATAATTGTGATAGTTGGATCATGCTTAGTATAGTTCAAATTCGCTCATATAGTTAGCATTGTCTTTAGTCAAATTTTGTTGTGTAAGTGTGCAAATCCATTTTTCATTGATAATCTTTATTCTACTTTTGTTTAAATTTTTTGTGTGATATTTAGTGGTCAAAGCTTTAATCAAGATTTATCCTCGATCGGAATTTGACCAATCCATAGGAACAAATTTGAGGGAATTATGAATGATACCTTTGATTCAAGCACGATACCATGATTGAAAAATAATAAGTTATAAATGGTGAGGGGACAATGATAGTAAACAAAAATAGTTATATGAGAAGGTGGGCGGATGGGAGATGAGTTGTTTAACCATCTAGTAAATGATCATTTCTTTGATAAACTCAAGTTAGTTAAACAAGCCTTTGCCAAATTTAATGTTATAGAGTGGAAAATTGATGAAGAGGTATTGACAATTGAAGTGTAACTTGAAATGCAAATTATTGCCTTACAAAATAACTTAAGCTTGGTTGTGTGCCTATTAAGGCATGAATATTTGATTAAACATAGATTTAAAAATGTATGCCTCACTAAAATTGAGGCGAGGCATATCTTGAATTGTGCCTTGAAAAACACCAATGAGGTGTAAACCTCATTGTGATTTTTCAAAAAACACTAAGACAATTTTACGATGAAATTTTTATTGCACTATTTTAAACATGCCCAAAAAATTATCCTTTGGGCGACTTGATGAATAGGTGATATATTTTTTTATTAATTTTCTCAACATTGATATGACTATGATGAGATCGAGTAGTTTTGCCAACATCTATTTAATTCAAAGGTATATCTAAAGGTCTTTACCACGGACTATGGGTAAGTGATGTTTGAGCTATTACTGCCTCCAAGTCTGTCATTTCCAATATTTCTCTTTAAAATCTTACAATAAAGTTTCTTAGGGACTTGGCTCCTATTTCATCAACAGTAGGGCTAGTAAAGCCTATGGATTCTTTAGCGGCTTCTAAACATTAATGAATTGACTTATAATCATCATTTTGAACTCAACAAAGACATTATCACACTCAACCAAGAAGATCCATGGGATAGGTGATTCTTGAAATCGAAGACAATATGAATATTTAGAGCATGTCATTCATAGGGATGTAGTTGACTCAATATAAGCTACATGATCAACAAGGTTTGCCTTCCCCTTGTAAGAATCACAATGTGGAATCTTAAATTTTTTTTTTTTTATGGTTTTCCTTAAGTGATCTTTCTCTTTTTAATCCATTGGGAAGGAGTTGACTACTCATAGTTGTTTGGGTGGCAGGTGTTATTTGCTTATAGAGGTCAAGTTATCACTCTGAAACATAAAGGTCTCCTTCAAATGATAGAATCAGATGATCTCTCCAATTCAATCACACTTAGAATGATTCTAGGAATGGGCACCAATGCTCCTTGAATCATTCTTATCAACCTCTTTGTCTTTGCCAATTATTTATTACTCACTAGCTCTAGGTTGCTCCATATTCTTGCATTTATGTAGTGCTGCTCTGCTTGTTGTATTGCTTGGTTTTTATTTCTTGGCATTAATTCACACTTATCATATCTTTGAGGTTGTTGAATTTAAATTTATTCCACAATATCAAAACCTTACCAAAATTACTAGACAGAATAAAAAATGGATGAAAAAGAGAGGATTCGAAGAATCTAGAAAGTGAAGTTTTGAAATTTTATTAAAGACATGACTAAATATTTATATGGAGATATTGCACTACAAATTGCGGGACATGATTAGAAGAGTCAATATGTCCGAATGTTACATAAGTTTGATCAGTTTTGGTCCTTTTGGAGAATATTGATACTATCTTAAAAAGTTTTAGCCATTATGGAAATAACCTTGGTGGAATACTTCCAAAATCAATAAGGAGTTTATCCACTGAGCTTCAACAAATAACATTAAGATCCAATTATATTTCAGGAAGCATCCCTTCTGAACTTGATAGGTACACCAATTTATTAGGTTTTGAGATGGATGAAAATCTTTTGGAAGGCACCATACCTGACTGATAGCATTGGAAAGCTTGAAAAGTTACAATATTTGACACTTCAAAAGAATAGTCTTACAGGGATTATTCTCTAGGAAATCTCACAAGATTAAACCAATTGTGGTTAGATTTTATTAAATTAACTGGCTTTATACCTTCAAGCTTAAAAAATCTCTAGATTCTCTCTATTTTGTCCCTCAATCATAATAATCTAATGGTATGATACCAAAAGAACTTTATCTCATTCCCTTAGTTTCAAATATTTTTGATTTATCATATAATTCTTTTACTAGGATTCTACCATTAGAAGTTGGTCACCTAATAAATCTAATGTTACTTGATTTTTCTAATAATAATTTGACTGGAGAAATACCAAAGTAACTTGGAACTTGTCAACTATTATCTGAATTATATATGGACTACAACTTCTTTCGTGGCTCCATTCCGATTTCCCAAGAAAATATAAAGAGCCTTCAAACCCTAGACCGTTCACATAATAATTTATCTGGTGTCATTCCTCAATCTCTACAAAATCTTATCTTTCTTAAGCACTTGAATCCGTCATTTAATAATCTTGGAGGAGAAGTTCCTTATGAAGGTGTCTTCGCAAATTCTTTGGCAATCTCTCTCATTGGAAATAAAAAAATAAGTCGAGGAATTCCAAAACTTCATTTAGCAAAATGTAATGATAGATTGTCATCAATTAAAAGTACTCATAATTTATTCAAAATTTTAGTTCTCACTTTTAGCATGCAAGTTATATTACCAGTATTTTTCTTTATTATATGTTGGCCCATCGAAAACAAAACCAAAGTAGCCAAAGAAGAAATTCATCAAACTCATCCTTAAACACTTTATTCTAAGAATTTCTTATGCAAAATTAGCCAAAGCTATAAATGATTTTTCCACTTCATATATAGTCGGATATGGAAGATATGGCTCTGTATATAGAGGCACCTTAAGAAATTATCAAGCTATTGTGGCTATTAAAGTTTTCAAACTTGTGGTTCATGGAGCTTTTAAGAGTTTTACAACTGAATGTGATGCATTAAGATGCATACGCCATCGTAATCTTATCAGGGTTCTAACCTCATGCTCAAGCATTGAACACCATGGCAGAGATTTTAAAGCATTGATTTTTGAATTCATGCTGAAAGGAAACTTGAACAAGTGGCTCCATATAGAATATGAATGGAGATGTTATTTTTTCCTTAGGCAAGAGATTGAACATTGCAATTGATGTTGCATATGCCTTGGAGTATCTTCATCGTTGTTGTGAACCATCAATCATTCATTGTGATGTCAAGCCAAGCAATGTTTTACTTGACAATGACATGGTTGCACATTTATGAGATTTTGGGCTCTCAAGAATTCTTTCAAAGGCTATGAGTACATCTCTCCAAGACTATTCAGATAAAAATGAGATTAAAAAAACTGATGGTTATGTTGCCCCAGGTTATGTAATGATTGATTTTTTTTAATGTTATAATTAATCAAGCTGATGCATTTCAATATGATGTAATATTTTTCTAAAATGTATATTATTATTTAATTTGTAGGATATGGTGGAGGAGCTCACCCATTTGTCTCTGCAGATGTTTATAGCTTTGGAATACTATAACTAGAGATGCTTACTCGAAGAATGCCCACTAATGATATCTTTAAGGTTGACTTTAATTTACATAATCACATTAAAATGGCATATCCTCATAGAATCAACGATATCATAGATCTTAAAATGTTTACAAAGAGCAAATATATTTTAGTAAGATCAATTGCCAAAGCATTAAGAAATGCTTGGTTTCTTTGGCAGAAGTAGGCCTCTCTTGTTCGACTTCATTACCAGATGAAAGGCCATCAATGAGAGATGTCACTACAAATTTACATGCAATTTGAGTTTACTACCTTCAATTCAATAGACAGTTGTCCTAGGAAGGTGGAGCTAAGAAAAAGCACTTAATAAAAATATTTATGTCAATCACTTTACATTTTATTAGTAATTTGTTAAGTTCTTTACCTTATTCTAACCATGATTTTAATTAATTGATGATTAATAATTAGCCAAAAGAAATTGTACTTTCAACCAAAAACTATTAACTATTTGTTCATAAGTTTTTTCTAACTTTTTTTCCTTTTAAGAACACTTACACCAATAGATTTTGTGAAATATTTTAAGGAATGTCATGTATTATTATATTTCATCATTAATAAATCAAAGACTATATATCAAGAATTTATATTAATTTTCTTAAACATTTCTTTAAGCTAAACAATTGAAAAAAAGTATAAAGAATTTGACAAAAGCATTTTCTCTCTTAAAGTTAAAAAAAAATATTTGTATAGTACTTCCAATGTAAAGCTGGATTTCAAATATATAGTGACTTTAAATTAATTAGGGTGTGCATAAATAAGTAACTTGAATAAAAAAATGAATCAAATCAAATATATTCAATTGATTTCTTTTCGTTTATTGAAGGACATTTTGGTTTAGGTTTAAGAGTAAATGTTATTTATATTTCAGTTAAAAATTTGATTTTAAAAATAAAAAATATCATTTGATAAACCAAAAATTATATTTTAATGAATAAAGTGTCAAATATTATTTTCTTTGAAAATGTTTACTAGCTTAAAGAAACAATATTAGGAAGATTTACATATATACTACACAATTCTTATTAATTTGCATTGTAACATCTAAAGTTCATTATGCTTGTAAAAGTGAATTTCACCTTAAAAAGTAAATAATGAATGTATTTTTAATGTAATATTGAAGATTGAGATATTATATATGTAAAAATTAAAATTTAGCTATTAGATATATAAATACATAAAAATATTGTGTGGTATGTATGTAAATCCCCCATGATATTAATATTGCTCTACATTTTAGTTCTACCTATAATTTGGCTTGATTTTATTGATATGACAAATCCCTTATCCAATCAATCTAGATTGAGTGAAAGCACAAATTTTAATTTATTTGGATTTTAAATTTAGTTAAAGTGAAATAAATTAAACAAAATAAATCAAGTTACAACATGTTTCAATTTGGTTTGATTCTACTTACGATTTAGTCAATTCAATCCAACATATAAGGTAGTTCAATCTAATTAATTTAATAAATTTTTTATCAATTCATTCAAACTAGCTGTTAAATGCTCACTCTAATTAAAAACTTATGTTCTTTATATTGAAGAAACAACTTTCCTCCCTTCTGTGATAAAAGAGCTAAATTTTTGCTAGCTTCTTTGAAGTCAAATATATGCATTCACATAAAACTATGAATTATATAAAGTATTTTAATTTTTTTTTAACTTTTGGTGTAGCTGGTTGTTGTCGAGCGTTGTTGTGAAGGCTAGAGATTGGAATGAACTATAAAGCTTGGCTTTGAATTTTTTTGTTAAAATAGTGTTGTTATCTAAGTTGAAATAAAGGTTTTAGATTATTTTAATCATGTGGGATCCAAAAATTTTTGCCATTGATCTCTCAATAAAAAGAGTTTAATTAATGTTGATTAAGCTTTTAGAAGGTAGATGAGGCAGTATAAAAGACACTACCTAGGGATTTCACCTTCATTTTGTGAGGACTTTAGATCTAGTTCCATATTTTTCATAGGTGCAAGCATCTATAGTTAATTACCTAACTTTCGATTAAGGCTAGTTGTTAGATCACTAATTGCTTAACGTATAGTAGTAGCATATGGAGTTTTGAAATTTATGAAATTCATTATTTTCACTTAAAGTGGATGATAGGTAGAATGATGATGCACTTGATTAAGATCCCAATGTTCTGTCATTTCAAGTTGTTGTGGTCCCTAGTTTACTTAGTCATATGAGGTAGTCGGACAACGAGAAGGATCCTTGTATGACCTATATGTTGCATCGTTAAAAGAACCTTGTAAACACGGGTGGTGTTTATCTAAAGAGATAATTTTAAGTCCACTAATAGAGTTTTTCTCAATTAGGTTCCCTTTATGGTTGACATCTCAAGGTACAAAATTATTGAGGAACATATAAGCTATAATCGCGATCGTAATATAATGGTGTCATTTGGTGGCCAACCACTTGGTCAAAGGATTTTGGTCATAATGACATCATATGTAAGGCTTACTGGCCAAATCACATGAAAAGAGGACACGAGCCACGATCTTACTAGCATGAAATTAATTGAGAGTGAATATAGTTGTGTAAGCTAGAATTTTCTCAATTTATCACTTCCGATAAACAGTTGTCGATGAGTGGATGGATTATTTTATGTACTTAGATGATGATTTTCATTTGAATATTTTAAAAGTTTGATAACTTATAGAATTTTGAATTTGCATTGGCTCTTGACTTAGGTTCTTTTGTTTTAAAATTGAAATCATATTTTGATGGAAATACCCCCTTGGTTGAAATCTCCATTCAACATAATTATCATCAAGGTGTGAATTATTTGATCATTCATATTTAAGTTGAGAATTTTATTTTTGGATTAACCCCTTTGGTTGAGATTTGCAATCAACACGGTCATCATCGGGATATATATATATATATATATATATATACTACATACTAGTTCTCCCCCCTCCATCAGTCAAATGGCCGACTTACAGTGTTCAAAATTGTAGGCAACTTGACCTTCCTAGTTTAGGTCTATGCTATTCTTAGTCTAATCAATAGATTGAAAATCCTATATTCATAAAGATTGATAGAGTATTTTGTAATATCAATTGGTTGGATAAATTCCCATCCCCTTTCTACAAAGTTATAGCTCCTCTTTCTTCAAATCACTCCTCTCTTATCACTTACATCTACAATCATATTTTCCCTCTATTAAATTTATGTTTAAAAATTCTTGGACAACTTTCTAAACTTTCAAAGAAGTAGTCAACGAGCTTGACATACTTTTGTACAAGGAGAACCTTTGTTTTAAACTCCAATACATTAAAGAAACACTTAAAAATAGACACAGGAAGCTTCATCATTGAACAATTAGATTTTTCTTATCGAAAAGAACAAGAAAATGTCTACTCACCCTCGACAAGGATCCGGATAATCTTTGGACTAATTGTGAAACTCAAGAATATTAATGTCAGTTATCAAGACCTACTAAATAGAGAGAGCTTGTGGGTGAAACAGATAGAAAAAGCTCATTGGATCACAAATTATGATGATGATCTTAAATTCATCTATAGCTCAATAAAAAGGAAAGAATTCAAACTTCATCAGATGTTTCCACACTAATCGGGGCACAATCCATGATTCTTCTACTATTTATGATGAAATATGCACCTACTTCTCTTCCCTATTCAACTACAAAAATTCCTCTAGCCTCAATATTCATGATGTCCTTTTGGGTAGTGTTTTTATCCTTTTCAAGTAGCTGATCTTGATGCTGAAATTACAAATCAAGAAATTATTAATGCCTTTTAGGATATTAATGAGAATAAGTCTCTTGGCCCAGATGGTTTCAATGTCAAATTCTTTACTTCAAGATGGGATGTGGTGGGTAAACAATTCCTCTCAGCCACCCACCACTTTTTCAAAACTAAAAGACTTTCTAACATGTTTAAGCATAGCCTTATCACATTGATTCCCAAAGTCAAGCATTCCAACTCTCTCATAGATTATAGACCTATTTCTTATGCTACACATTCTATAAAGTTATTGCCAAAATGCAATCAAATAGACTCAAGAGGGTTCTCCTGTATTATCCATCCTCTAAGCTTTCATTAAGGAGAGGATTTTCTAATAATCTAGCTCTTGTCCATGAAATATGCCTTGACTTCTCTTCTCATTCTAAGGATGAAGTTCATTATAAATTTGACTTGAGAAAAGCATTCGATACGATCAATTGTCACTCTTTATTACGTAAATTATCCCTTAATGGCTTCCCTCTATGATTTGTTAGCTAGATCAAAGCTTGTATAATAGATGTGCCCATCACTATTGCTCTTAATGGAGAAGTTAGAGAATTTTTTAATTCCCCAAGTGGGCTAACACAAGGTTGACCTCTATCTCCTTTCTCTATTCACTATTGCCATGGATTCATTCTCTTTTTTTTGTTTTTTTTTTGAGAAGGAGGAGAGCTTGATCAATTTTAAACCCTTTAACTCTAGTTTTGCACAACATTTCCCACTTGTTGTTTTTGGTTGACTTTCTAGTCATGGGAATTGCAGATTCTAACATGCTGTCATCTCTCAAAAATGCTCTTGATACCCTTGAAAATTATATAAGACTTGAAACAAACCATGTGAAATCTATCTTTTGTTTCTCCAAAGAAGCTCACTCAAGGAGGATGTATATATCTAAATGCAAAAAAAGGTTATTTTCCATTCAAATATCTTGGGATGCCTCTTTTGGATTGGCCTCTTAAATCTATTCATTTCAACCTAGTGTTTGACAAACTATTCGCGTGGCTTGCGGATTGGAAAACTAAAATTTTCTCTTATGGTGGAAGGCTTCAATTCTTAGGATCTTTCATGAATAACTACTTATCATACTGGGTCAAATCTATCTTCTTACCAAAATTTGTTCTTAAGAAACTCTCCTCATTGACTATAAACTTTTTCTACTATAGTGGTAACTTTATAAAACTATATCTTATATCATAGGATAAAGCCACTAGGCCTAAAGATAAGGAGGGTACTGGGCTCCTCTCGATGTCCAATTTAAATCTTATTAGTAAAATCAAAATTATTTGGAAAGTTTTGAACAATTCCCCTCCTTTAGCTGATTGGTGTTGGAATAAGTATGGATTCCTTTGGGAAAAGTACCCTCTTCAACAATTTGGACTTTGGAGGGAACTAAAAATATGTGCTACACATTTCAAGAAGAAAATTCCATAATGAATATTAGGCCAAGCTTTGATTCTGATTCCATTCTATGGAACGGTCAACTAAACTCTCCACTAAGCAAACTAAATATGTGATTTTTGAACAACTGCAAAGCGTGGACTGGTATGATTGGATATGATTTAAGGGTTATGCTATCAATTTTTCAATTTTTGATTGGATGGCATATCTTGGTGGTTTGAAAACCTCAGATCAATTCTCCAATAGAGGATTGGGCTAGACATTAGACTATTTTTCTATAAAGCTTTCCCTGAGTCACACACTCATTTATTCTTTGAATGCAATGAATCTATGAAGCTGATTTGGAGTGTTCTACCAAACGGAAAATTTTTTCTGATGCAGTATTCTCTATCATAAATCTTATGTGCTTTAGCCAATCTAGAACAAAAAGTTATTGCTAGACTTTGTTATCTTCACTGCAATTATTGTGTATGCCATTTGGGGAGAAAGAAATTGGCAATTCCCCCCCTAGCTGACACCTTAATATTAGGTATGGAAGCAAAGATTAACTTTTTGTTTACATACATGATAAGTCGATGAACTATTATACCTTCTTGTCCAACATATGTTAAAACTCTATTAGATAATTGGAGGAGCATTGGAGCCTATAGCGCATTACAATACCATAACTTTTTTCCCTTCTTTATTTTTCTTTGATTTTCCATACATTGACCCTTCTCGGCTTTTTTGAACTTGGACACTGATGATTTGTTGCAAAATGGTTACTATTACAACCTTTGCTTGCAGTAGCCCTCATGTTGGATCTCCTCTATAAACAAGACCTAGCTACTTTGGCTACCTAGCAGGTTCTTCCCAAAACAGATACTTTGTCCCTTCAGTAGGCCCTTATGGATGGCAGTGAGCGGTATCAGCGGGATGGACTACAGTCAAGCTAAGAGACTCTTCAACATTTGGTTTGACAGCAGAGAGCTAGTTTTGTCATCAGTTTTTGATGAATTTTTTATCTTTTTTGAGTCCGATTTGATAGTTTTTCTTATTAGTTCTTTCTTATCCTTGTTTTTATTGATTAGGTTGAATCTCTATCTGATCTATTTTATTCCTTATGTATGTTAATACTTGTAATTTCTCATTTGGAATGATATGTCGTGCTCTTAATTTTTTCCAAAAAAAAAGACTAGATGCAGTTGTGGGGCAAATTGGGAATGAGATGGATCAAAGTTGCCTCCATCTACCTTGGGGAAGGGGAGGTCATTTAGAATTTGGTTTTCTTTTTTTTTTTTGGTTTTGGTTGTCTCAATAGGATGGCTAGAAGGTATGACAGGCTCGACGCATATGAGGTCGGCGGATGGTATGAAATTCAGATTTTTTGGAATTTGGAATCTCAGGTAGGGAAATTTTATTTTAATTTGATAAAGATTTTATTAAATGTATAATACTAATTAAAATGCATTTATTTAAAGTTATTCCCAATAGCAAATTCACATTTCTTTGAATATATATATATACATATATATAATCAGTTATCAAATTAATATATGTAATAATTTTGAAAGTAATAGCTATGCTTTGAAGAACATATATTGCATTCTCCATTAGTGCTTTATTTCTAAAGAATACACAAAAAAATAAAATATTAAGATATGTAAATGAGTAAAAAATTGTGCCATATGTACATAAACGTTTTTTTCTTTTATTATTTAACAAAATTTTTTAAATAAATAGAATGTTACAAAAATTATAATTTTATGTAGTTAATATGGAGAGCATCTATTTTAATTACCTAATAAGATAACAAAAATGATTGATTATTCACCTCGAAATGTATTTCATCGACAACATGCGCTAAATATGATTGGAGAGTTTACTTTGCTTGAGTAAGACTTTACTTTGCTTGACTGAGACTTTATTTTGCTTGATTGAGAGTTTATTTTGTTTGGCTTGGAAATAAAAAACATTTAAAAGAGATAAATCTGAACGAGTATGAGATGGAGATAAATTTCCTGTAAGCTCTAAAGGCGCCACAGATTTCAGAGCTCTTGTGAAATAATAACAAGAACCAAAAAAATAAATTCATGAAGTTGTGCATGGAAGATTTTGTAATCAGTGTGAGGCTCCTCATAGCTTTCTTCCTCTTGCTTGTATACTCAGATCTTTCATATCCACTCTCCTCCATTGCTGCCAATAACAATGCAATAGATTATGAAGCACTTGTTTGTTTCAAGCATCAACTCTTGAAGTAGCAGTAGGGAAACTCTTCTTCTTCCACCAATTTAATCTTGAGATCATGGAGGAACGGCACCAATATGCCTTTTTGCTCATGAGAAGGGGTCACATGCGGCATCAAGCATCTGTGAGTTACTTTGGATCTTTAGGTCCGGAGTCCTCTTCCTACTTGTACATCCAATCTCACCTTCCTCAGAAGGCTTGATCTCAACTACAACAGTCTGTATGGCGATATTCCTCCCAATTTATCATGCTTGAGGCGTCTGTAACTTCTCAATCTGGGCATCAATTCCCTTCAAGGAGCATTTCTGACCAACCTGAGCTTCGAGCTTATAATCCTAGAGTTAAGAAGAAATGATTTCTCTGGTAAAATTCCCTCCGCCTTCTTCTTCTTGGCTCAAATACATGTACATTACTACAACATCAATAGTGGCAACATCCCAACTTCTTTGGGAAATCTTTCATCCATAGAATCTCTCTACATGGTAGCCAACAATCTTTAGGGGAGCATCCCTACACAAATTGGAAGCCTCAAAAATCTAAGAAATTTAAGTCTGAGTTTGAATAATCTGTCAGGCATCATTCCTTCTTGTATCTTCAACCTCTCGCACTTATGCGCGCTTTCTTTGAGCCTAAATCATCTCTTTGGAGGCCTTCCCACCAGCATTGCAAGTACTCCTCCCCACATAGAAATCCTATATTTAGGTAGTAACATGCTCGGATCTCTAATTCAGGCTCTCATTAATTGTACCAGCCTCATGCGGCTTGATATGGGCACAAGCAAACTCACAGGTAGACTTCCGCCTGATCTTGGAAATTTGAAGTATCTCAAGCTCCTTAGCTTAAAATCAAATGAATTTGAATAAGATGATGTAGAAAGCTGGAAATTCATTGATTCTCTGACCAACTACACTAGCTTACAACTCCTCTCTCTTGAAAGGAATAAACTTGGGGGTGTTCTGCCAAAATCTATTGCCAACCTTTCGATCCAGCTCCAATTCATCTTAATTGGCGGCAACCATATCTCAGGAAGCATCCCATCCAAAATCGAGAAACTCGTCAACTTGAATTTGTTGGGAATGGAGTTGAAAAATCTCACGGGAGACATACCACACAACATTGGGAAACTTAAGTTGTTGCAGAAGCTCTCTTTTGGTGCCAATGGACTTACGGGAGCCATCCCTCTCCATGGAGAACCTCATCGGCCTCAGCGAATTGGATTTTGGTGATAATCAATTAACATGAGCCATTCCTTCAAATATTGGAAATCGAAGTGGCCTAAACTCTTGATTCTCGAAGATAACAACCTTGTAGGTACTATTCCAAAAGAACTTTTAGGCATTTCTGTACTATCGTGCTATTTGGGCTTGGCTGTCAACCATTTTGATGGGGTGATTCCCCAGAAGTTGGCAAGCTTGTGAGTCTCAATATGCTAGATCTTTTTCACAATAAATTCAAAGGCATGATACCACAAACACTCGAAAGCTGTCAAATGCTAACCGAACTCTACTTGGACAATAACTTGTTTTATGGCCCTATTCCTACTGCTATAAGAAAACTGTGGAGCTTAGAAATATTAGACCTCTCTTGAAATAACTTGTTAGGGACCATTCTGGATTCTCTCCAAAATTTCAACTTGCTCTACCTATTGAATCTATCATATAACAATTTTGAAGGTAAAGTGCCAAATGTTGTTGTTTTTAAAAATGCAACGGCGATTGATCTCGATGGAAACACTGAGCTATGTGGAGGGATTCATGAACTTCACCTTCCTGCATGTGTCGAGGATTTTGAAAACAACAACAAAATGAAGAGAAGGCTTCATCGTGTTCTCAAGATTTTGTTCCTAATCCTTGGTGCACTCATGATCTTCCTATCCTTTGCTGCTATTCTATACTACTACAGGTACAAAATACAACATCAGAGAAGGAGAAATGCTTCACGCAAAGCAGCTATAGAAGAACCATTTCCAATGATTTCTTATGTAGAGTTAGTTAAAGAAGCTGACGAGTTATCTTCTGCTAATCTTATAGGGAGAGGAAGATATGGGTTATTGTACAAAGGGACACTGCACCAAGGACAAACAACAGCAACCATCAAAGTGTTCAATCTTGACATACTAGGAGGCTTCAGAAGTTTCACAATTGAATGTGATGCTTTAAGAAACATTCAACACCATAATCTTGTGAGAGTATTGACATCATGCTTGACCATTGATTTCAATGGCAAATATTTCAAAGCTCTCGTATTTGAATTCATGCCGAAGGGAAACTTAGACGCATGGTTGCATCGAGGAGATTTGATTGATGGAGGAGTTTTTCTTAAACTAGAACAGAGGTTGAACATTGCCATTAATGTCATTGAGGCTTTGGAATATCTTCACCATAGTTGTAAGACACCTATTATTCACTGTGATATGAAGCCAAGCAACATCCTACGTGATGAAGACATCATAGCTCATGTAAGAGATTTTGGGCTAGCAAGAATTCTTTCTGAATCTATAAGCATACCTCTTCAAAATTCAGATAGTGAGAGTTGGATTAAAGGAACTATTGGTTATGTTGCCCCAGATGAGTACTTTCCTAAGCATTATGATATACTTAAACTGAATTCTTCAACTTCCCTTGAATTGTTAGGAATAGAAAACAAAAAAAAAGACATATAAGGATCAAAACTATGCAAACAAATAAAGTTCAAAACATACAATTCTGAAAGTTCTCCATCTTATTTGCGAGAATATGGAAGAGGATCCTATCCATCTTGCTCAGGTGATGTCTATAGCTTTGGAATCATACTATTAGAAATGCTCACCAGAAGGAGGCCTACTGATAATATTTTCAAGGATGACTTAAACCTTCATAATCTCATCGCAACGGCTTACCCCCAATGGTTAACTGATATCATTGATCCTAAAATATTAATTGAAGAACAACAAGATGCAGACATGAGCAGTGTGGAAGAAGTAAGAAGAAACTCTAATAAAAGCATCATAGAGTGCTTGCATTCTATAGCAGAGGTTGGCCTTTCATGCTCAGCTACTTCACATGAGCAGAGGCTATGCATGAGAGATGCTACAACAAAATTGCATGCAATAAGAACTGCCTATCTTTAATCCAAAGAAGGTTTTCAATCCAATGATGGTAAGGAAAGTGGCCTTTGAGGAGATAAATAAGCTGCAATATTGTCTTATAGTTAAGGAATATTTTAGTCCACTTGGTTTTATGTAATATAATTTTGTTGTATTATCATCTAAGCAGTATACACCACAACATTATAATATCAAATGATGCCAAAGTTACTAGCTTGTCATGAAAGTATAATTAATTTTTAAAGCATATTTTAGAAAATAATAAATTTGATAAAAATAAATCTAAGGTTGGTAAGCTCCCGTGGCCGGTGACTATCCTTTGAATTTGTAAATCTAAGATAGAACTAGTGGTATTAGCCCCTTCTTAGTGGATCCATTGTACACCATAGGGTCCATTGTTAAATTAAAATGAATTTAATTAACTATCTTTGAGTTGATATGAGTCCATACATTCACTCATAATTAAGCCCTAGGTTGGGTTTAATTTGTTGTGCTATCAACCGATCACCCTAGTGGTTCCTTGTTTAAGAGGATATAAGTCTACAAGCTTTCTTCCTGACTTGACCATTGAACACCAAAAGGCAACCCTTAAGTTTGTTAGTCCTACCTCATGGCTAGTAGACTTTCCCTTGGATTTGTAAATCTGAGACAGGACAAGGCTGATATAGCCCCTTCTTAGTGGATCCATCGCACACCGATAGGGTCCATTTTAATCAAATCCACCATCCTTCCCTAGTGGAATCTAAATTAAATCCATCCACTCTTATCCCTAGTGGATGCTAAACCAAAGAAAAACCATAAATCAAATCCACCATCCTCTCCCCAATGGAGCCTCAAAATATAAACAAATCAAATCAAATTCTCATCCCCAATGGGTGCCCACCAGTCAGATCAAATCAAATTTCTCCCCAACGAGGCGCAAACTGATTTAGTCTCTTTATGGAGCCTAAATCAAAACCTAAATTTAGCAAACTTGACCAAATCTTATCCTCGGTGGATACATTTAGCAAATCAAACTCATATAACCTAAACCTGCTTCTCTAATGGAAGGTTCACATGCTTGATCCCTTAGTGGATCCTTTCTTCCTCTCTTATGCCCTTGACATAAGTTGAGTTTCATTGTACTAAGATCTTGATTCCTTCTACATCTTGGGTTTAGGGGTAGATCATTTCTTTTAGTACTTGTGATCCTTTGGATGTTGTTGATCGCCCCGCTAATGCTAATAATGCGCGGTGCCTTATCGACCGTGGTGTTTATTTTTAGGGATGTGGGACACCACGCAGATCTTAAGGGGTACTTATTGAAGTGATCGAGTATGACATTAAGGAATGATGTACTATCTCGAAAGATAGAAATCACCACCCTATAATGGACCTAATCACCTAATAAGGACTCCTAAGGCATGATAGGTCTTCGAATATACCAGATCTTTCCCTACTTGGAAAAGTAAAGGGTTTATTTTAAGCCTGTTCGTTGTTCCCTATGGAGGCAAGCCCCATAGTTAATTACATCCTAAGAAATGAGAATTTCTTAAGAATACTCGATTAAAGTAGATAATTAGAGTCTCCAAAGATTTCAAGGTTAAGACTATCAAAGGATTGGCTATTTTAGAAAATCAAATGGGATAGATCAAGGAGAAGACTTATTTTAGAATCCAAAGGGAGAAAGTAGAAATACTCATGATACTAGAAGCAGTGAGCATTCCAATCTACCCTATAGTTGGGCTTTATATTTTTGAAATTGAAGAGAGTTAATTATTTGAGTTGATATTTTATTAGATTGCTAGTGCTTATAATTCCATAACATAAGATTGTGGAAATGCCTAAGAGGTGAGGATTTATGCTTGTAGCCCAAAACATACCTCGATTCCTAAACTAAGGAGCCTTGGTACAAAACAAAGGCATGACCTAAATCTAAGGAAAAAATGGGTATATGGTTTACCTCCACAAGAGAGAATAAACCACCCAACTGCTGGACTTATTACCGCCTGGAGTGGCAGCCAGCTAACTCCTCCCACGCTTTAAATCCATGTAGGCAAGTCTTATGCTTTGCAAGATGGCTAGGTTGTTGTTCATTTAGAAAGAAAACTAAGTCCTTAGACTCACCCTAAGAGACTAGAGCATGAGTGGTATGAATCCATGACTTAATCTAATGCAAATTTTATCAAATTTATTTGATTCTTTTGGACTTTTGTTTGACATGTGCTATGGGATTTTGTATGCCTAAATGCATGAGAATTTGATTATGGGCCAAATCAAGAGAGAAAGGGGTGTCTTCCACCAAAGGCTCTCATAGGTTAAGCCTTGATTCTCGGCAAAGATGGAAGCTCCTCTTAACAAGAGTGAAAGAATATGACATGCATGATATTATACATTCATCCATCCAACTAAGGGGTTACTAAAAATTTTATTATCTTGATTTAATCCTAGATTTTATGTGAGGTTATGAGTTGTTTTAAAATTTTAGTTATGAGTTGTTACTTGGGGTAGAAAAATTAATTTTATCTTAAGAGCCTACCACATCCAGCCACATTTCAAGCATCAATCATAAATAAACTATGAAAAGCATGTTGTTCTAATGCGCAATCTAAACACAACATCAAACAATTTTATAGACTACCGTAAAAGAATAGAAGGCCAGTGCAGTCGGGTTCTGCCGTACATCCCTAAAAGATAAAAGAAAAGATGGGTAGCCGAGCGCTACCCTTATACAACCCGGATTACAAAAATAATATATATGCTATGGGGGGTCTTCTTTTCTTCATTTCTTCATTTCTTCATTTCATTTTTTGATTTGATTTACTCAAAGGCACAGGGCACCCTGTGGACTAGCCTTCTGCCACCGCTCATCCTAATCCCCATAGCACTAACCCTAATTCCTAATGCAAAATTACATCAAAAATAGAAAAGTAAATCTACACTACAGAAAACAAATGTTAGCTAAACATACCATACAATCCAAGCAGAATAATTTGGACTTAAGACCCACACATGGGTAACCAAGTCCACTATCCTAACATGGGTTACACTTAAGGGCTAAGCAACCGCACAAAGAAAAGTATGTATATATTTTTATTACTACCCCTTTAAGCATAACCAGAAAAATATGATTAGCTAATAACGCCTAACATCCAAATAAACATACACCCTAACATCCAAAAACATTACATCACAAACAAAACACAACATCATACATACAACTCCTAACTTAGCACTAGAAGTAGTGACTTAGTATTCTAATGTGTGCTTAAGGCTTGTGTAAAGACTTTATTACCTTTTAGCTTAAGTTCCAATTTGAAGTTTGAATTTAAATTTTACCTTTTGGGTGATTTCAATCTAAATGATTTAATGATTTTCTTTTCATTTTATTTCAATTTTATTTGGTTTAAATGATATTTAGGTTCTCAAGAATGAAGAGTAGGATGAATTCCATCTAGATGGGACTCACCCAATTCTACATCCTAATTCCTAAGGAATCTAACTAAAGTCCTTAAGTATCTTGATTAGCACATTTGAATTTGTGTAATTCATTCGATTTAGAGTTTAAAATTTGAGTTTATTTAAGTATTTGATTAATTGATTTTTTTTTAGATGTTTTAGTTTAATTGTATCTTGATAATTCAATATCCTTAATTAAAGGAGTTTAATTTGTTCATGTGTAGTTGATTAATTTTAGATTATGTTTTGATTTAATTGAATCTTGATAATTCAATATCCTTTTAATATTTAATTCTTGATCAGGTTAGTGATTTAACATGTTTATTTAATGAGTTCATTTATTTGTATTGATCGGATTAGATTAAGATTTTATTTTGATTAATTGGGTTTGATTCTTTGTAATTAGATCATATTTTTAATCACATCCATTTGTCATGTTCATCAAAATTTGGTTTGCATTTTGATTTCATATATTGGATAGTTAATTAATTTATTTTATTTAAGTAGGTTGAATGAGACTTGATTTGATTCTATATTAAATTGATGAGAATCTTTCTTAATTTAGTTTAATTTGACTTGATTTAGGTTATTTATTTGAGTTTTATTTTTTATTTTATTTTTTTTTTTTTTGATATTGTTTGAAATTAAGAGTAATTGGATATGATTTAATAACTTTATAGTTTATATTTAATTTTATGTTTATTTGATTTGATTATGATATTTGCTCATAATTTTACTTGACTTATTGGTTTAATTATATTTTAATCATTTTTTTTATATTAAGTTTTACTTAGATTTTACGAAAATTTAATTTGCACTTTTTTTATTTTGTTTTATTACTTTTTTTTGTTTGAAATTCTAAAGATTGATTAATTCTTTTTTTTTATTCTAAATGAAATATTTAGATTAATCGTGATCATTTGATCAAAAATCAAATGACTCACGAGTTAATCGTGACTTGATAGGTGAAATCAAACCACTACGCTATTCGACTTAATCAAAACTATTCACTTCAAACACAGAAAATGAGTAGTCTTGGTTTTAACTCTAAACTCTCGCCGAAAGAATTAAAAAGTAAAGTGCAGCTCTAAATGTTGATTCTAACGACGCCATATTCAACACATCATGAGATCCAAGGCTTCCTAAGTGTTTAAGAATTATACCTCACCGGAGCTAATGTCCGGTGGATTTCGACCGAGAGGTGGCTTCGTTTAGAGGAAACGAAACCCTGTTGAGATGCTTGTTGAATACCTCCTCGCCAAGTATCTATAAGCTCACTCATGGCCGCTGATGTACTAATTCTATGATTTATCTGCAGATCAAGCAGGATTTGGCGCGATGTATGCAAGGTCCTGGGCGACATCTTCTACTCCACGCGGTGGCTTGGGACAAGTGCAAGGGCGAGCACGCTGGCTGCGATGGACCTCATCTGAAGATAGGCAAGGTCTTTGCCTAGGCACACGTGGGCGGGCGGCAATGCCACGAACTTGAAGAAGTCGGAGGGTTCTCGAACCGCCGCCGCCGTCGGAGCCGTCGGAATTCAAGGCATCGCCTACACCGATTTCATCCGTCTGGAGTAGATGGAGTATGTGATGGCGGAGCCAGCAGGATGAACGTGTTGTCCGGGGAGAACGCCATCAGCGATGACATGCTTTGAGTCCTCCGGACGGAGGGGTACAGCCTGAGCGTCTGGAAAGGGCGGCTTTGAGGTATACATGCTCGAAGTTCCTGGCAAGGAGTCGAACCAGGCTTTTAAGTCATTGGAGCCGCGGGTGTCTGGGAGGACGGAGCAGAGCTCGGAGATTATTCCTGCTCGGCGGCGGGTTGAGACGAGCCAGAAGAACCAGGAGAGTGCGACGGAAGAAATGTCGCGGCGAGGATGAAGTTTAGCGTGACGTGCTGAAGGAAGTCGTCGATGTAGGAGCCTTTACGCATGAAGCGGTGATCGGATCCATAGAGAAGCCATCAAGAGATTGATATGAGAAAGAAAGTTGGGAAAGGAGTTACCACAGCAAAGAAGGAGAGGAAGCTCTGTCCAGTGGATGGGAGCTGCACGAGATCTAGAAATCCCATGCGTGATGTGTAGAGCGGAGAGGGTGCTTGACTTTTTTGCTTCAAGGGAGAACTCCGCCAAAAAAAAAACGCTGCGAGATCATAATGGCTTGATGGAGAGAGCCCTCAGCCTTCTCTTTTTTTTATTGGGTTGTCAGTGATAGGGAAAAAGGAATAGAGAGAGAGAGAGAGAGAGAGAGAGAGAGAGAGAGAGATGATATTTTGTTTTATCTTCCTCCCCAACTACTCTCATGTTCCCTTTATTTTATTTTATTTTTTTTATTTTTGCATTTCTTTATTTTGTGTTATCATGATCACGTGGAGTAGGTATTTTAAAAAAATTCATTTTTGCATTTTTTTTTTATTCATTTTTTTTTAACTTGGTGAAAGTTGATTTTATTTATTATTATGATTTTAATTTTTTTTTTTACATAATTTTAATGATTTTAGTAAATAATTGAATGAAATTTTATAAGTTATATCCATAAGATAATTTTAATTATGATTAATATTTATTGATTATATCATAGATTCATAATTTAATAAATTAATTATTTTGATTTAAGTTTGACCAAAAATTATTTGATATTTAGAATTGGTTTACTCTCTCTTTTGTAATTTATTTTAAATTTCAATGGATTATCCGTATATTAAATTTTTGTTTGTTTGTTATTATTTATTATATATATTAGTGAATTAATATTCAAATCATGATTTGATTTAATTTAGGCTTAAATTTGACTAAAATTGTATTTGATTCAAATAATTTATTAAAATTATGAATAATCTTTTGAACAAATTTGAATTTTAATTTTTAGGTATTATAACTTGAGTTAAATTATCTCGATTTTATTAGCATCAATGAATTAATTTTAATTATAATTTGATTTTGAATGATTTACTTGATGGTTTTGATTGTGATTTTAGCTAGAACTTGGAATGATGATTAAAGGATTGATTGATCTTGAGAAAGTGCATCTAGATTAGGTTTAAAGCTATAGGATGGTAATTTCCTTAAGCCCCAAGGCGCATATTAATCTTATGATTAACACTTCTAAGTCTCTGGGGTTCACCTAATCACTGGGATGTGTCTTATGACTAAAATCTTAGGTCTAGAAGATTCCTAAGTCTAAGAGGATGTTAAGAGCTCACTCCAAAAGTGAGGTCAACAAAAGGACCCCAATAGGTGGTGTAACCGACAAGCACGCCACACGTGACGAAATGATCAACAACATCTAAGATTGCAACAACAACGGAAGTGATCTATACCTAGACCGAAAGGTAGATAGAATCACGATCTTAGGTAATGCAACTCTCTTTATG
Organism: Cymbidium sinense; assembly: GCA_021442155.1. Taxonomy (NCBI): domain Eukaryota; kingdom Viridiplantae; phylum Streptophyta; class Magnoliopsida; order Asparagales; family Orchidaceae; genus Cymbidium; species Cymbidium sinense. Next base: position 48,528 of record JAKCPB010001938.1, on the reverse strand, counting down.
CGCGGCATAAGAGAGTAAAAAAGAATCCACTGGGATTGAGTACATGAACCTTCCAGGAAACATTCAAGTTATCCACTGGGGATATGGATCTGAGTTTGATTGTGAATATGATTTATTTGGGTGTGTATCTGCTAGGTAAGAATTTAATTGGATTTCTTTGATTTTCTTTTTTTTTTTTTTTTATTTTATTTTTTTATCGACTCACTGGGAGGTTGGTTTAATTTGTTATGGCTCCACTGGGGAGAAGGGTTCTAGATTAAGGGCATATCCGCTAGGGATATACACTCAATTGAATTTGTTTAATTTAGATCTAGGTCCCACCGGGAGGCCAATTTGATTTACCGGAGAGAAATTTTGTTTGTTTTGATATGTTTAATTTGACTCCACTGGAGGTTGGTTTTAAAATTTATTTTATTATGGACCCGCCATGATGGACTATACTTAAGAAGGGGCCAGGGGCCTTGGCCTGCTTAGATTTATAAGTCTAAAGGGTGAGTCTACCGCCATAGACTATCCAACCCAAGGGTTGCCTTTGGTGAGCAATGACTATGCTAGGAAGAAAGCGTAGTAGACTAACATCTTCCAAAGCAAGAAAAGTCATTGGGGTGATCTATTGGACAGCAACACACATCGAACCCTACCTAAGGCGACCACTTGAGAGCACCACTGGGGTCTTACCTCAACTCAAGAGTAGTCCGATGATTAATTTGATTTGATTTACTTTAATTTTGTGTGTTATATTGTGGACCTGTTGGATGGACCCACCGAGAGGAGCTATGTCGCCTCGACTTTACAAGTCCAAGTCGGGGTAGTCTACCAACCACGTAGGACTATCCGCCTGGGGGTTGCCTTTCTGTGCAACGATTGTACTAGGAAGAAAGCGTTGCACTTACATCTTCCAAAGTAGAGATCAACCGTTGGATCTATTGATGGCACAAATGCATCAATCCCGACCTAGACTATTTGAGTGAATGCCGCCGGACTCATATCAAAGAATAGTGAATTTCTTTAATTTTAGATGGACCGCTTGGTTCATGAATCTACTAAGAAGGAGCTAATATCGCTAGACCTATCTTAGATTTACAAATCCAAAGGGATAGTCTACCAGCCGTTAGTAGAACTAACCAACCTAAGGGGTGCCTTTCGGTTTGCAATGGTCAAGTTTGGAAGAAAGCACGGGACTCACATCTTCCCAAACAAGAATCCACTGGGTGATCGTTGTGCAACAAATCAACCACCTGTGGTCGCCCGTCGGTTGTAACGATCGTCGGGAAAGAATGCGTAATAGACTTATATCTTTCAAAGCAAAGACGACCGTCGGGGTAACTCGCTGGTGGCACAACAAGTTGAACCCGACCAAGGGCTACTACGAGTGAGTACCACCGGATTTATCTCAACTCGTGCAATAATTTATAGGAGTTTACACCGCCTCTAAAGATAGGATGCCTGCTTGGGAAAGGGGCCCCTGGGGGCTTGAATTCCTAGTCCACAAGCAAATATTTTGTTTGTTTGTTTAATTTGTTTTATCATGGACCGTTATGAGGATCAAACCGAGAAGGAGCTTATATCGCCTAGACTGCCTTTGATGACAAGGGAGAATCAAGATCCACAACAAATTCTCCAACCAAGTGGCTACCGTGAAAGGGGACTGTCCAATCCAAAAGTAACCGGGTAGTGTCTAAATGGGGTCTCAAAGGACGTGATCCAAATAGAATGCCCAGGGGAAGGGGCCGCAATGGGGCTTCAATCCAACACCTCAGAAAATGACATGGCTAGTCATATATCATAGTATTCTGGCCAACTCATGGAGAAAGCGGGACTTACATCTTCCAAGAGTGGTGTACCCACCGGTGAGTCGCCGCATAATAACATCAACCAACCTATGGTGCCCATCGGTTTGCAACAATCGCCTAGAAAGCATGTAGGCTTACATCTCTAAAGCAACATCGCTGATAGTGTCTTCGCTCAGTGCCATCCGACCTAGAGCGAAAGTGAATGCCACTGGGGGCTTATATCGACTCAAACGTAGTCAAGAGGAAAGGAGCCTCTGGGGGACTTACCCTAAACCTCAAATATATTCGACCTAGTTAGATCATGATGATTAGTTCAAGAAGAAAGCACGGGACTCACATCTTCTCCAGATCAATCATGAGGTAGCAGGGCAAGGAAGACTACAAAACTAACAAGGCGTTGGCTTGCAATGGTCAAATTTAGAAGAAAGCACGGGGACTCACATCCTCCAACAAATGACCACTGGGGTGATCGATTGCTTTTGGGCAACAAATCGAACCCGACCTAGAGCAGCTACTGAGTGAGTGCCACAGGGGGCTTGCTCCCACATCAAAATAGCGAGATAAAGATATTTGTATGTTTTTTGTTATGAAGGAATAGGATGCCACTTGGGACTCTTACACCTAAACCAGGAAACTCGACCTAGTCGATGATGGCTAGTTCAAGAAGAAAGCACTGGACTCACATCTTCTTATACAAAACCAACACCGTAAGTTCCAGCGTGGCAAGAAGACTACCAAACCGACAAGGAGCTCGTTGGTTTGCAATGATCAAATTAGAAGAAAGCACTGGACTCACATCCTCCAACAAATGACCACTGAGGTGATCGGTTTCTTTTGGCAACAAATCAAACCAGACCTAGAGCAGCTAATGAGTGAGTGCCACGGGTCTTGCTCTCACATCAAAATATCTCGAGACAAAGATATGTATGTTTGTTTTTGATATGAAGGAATAGGATGCCACTTGGGACTCTTACACCTAAACCTCAAGGAAACTCGACCTAGTCAGAGTATGATGGCTAGTTCAAGAAGAAAGCACTGGGACTCACATCTTCTTACACAAAGCCAACACTAGGTAGTTCACTGGCAGGGCAGTGAAGACTACCAAACTGACAAGGCGCTTGTTGGTTTCCAATGATCAAATTAGGAAGAAAGCACAGGGACTCACATCCTCCAACAAATGACCACTGGGGTGATTGGTTGCTTTGGGCAACAAATCAACCCACCCAAAGTAATGAGTGAGTGCCACGGGGGGCTTGCTCCCACATCAAAATAGCTCGAGACAAAGATATATGTTTGTGCTTGATATGAAGGAATAGGATGCCACTGAGGGAATCTTACACCTACCCTAAATAGCACTTGAGATAAATATTGCTTTTTTATGTAAATTTGAAGGAATGTTTAGATTGATGAGGAATTTTGAAGGGTGATAGTAGATTGATTTTTTTTTTAATTTAGACTCAATCAATGTAGATTTGAAAACATAACTTCATTAAGGAATTGATTTTGATTTTTTTTTTAATTCTCTTTAAAAAAAATTTCTTTGATGTGTCAAATGGAACAAGAACAACCAGCATGGTGTTCTTTCTCCAAAATCCTTAAGACCCAATCAAAGTAATTGATCATCCTTAGTGAAAGAAACTCACCAAGGCTTCTCAAATATTATGCTCTAATTTGTATTTGAATGAAAGAAAATTCTCATTCCAATTACTTGAATTATTCTCCAAATTTAAATTTTGACTTTGAGTGTAATGGATTTTGAAGTAATGTTTGACATAGAAATACAAACACTCTCCTATCATAGTGGTTTAAACTACTTTCTATCCTTTGAAGTGCCAAAGTAGGCCTTTTAATGATCAAAACAAAATCTTCATTTGAAGAGTTTTGAGATAGACTAGCTTTGAAAGAGTTTAAACCATCTATATTCAAAGATTAATTGAGATCTCTTCCTTCTTCTTCTTCTTTTTTTTTTTTTTTTTTTTTTTTGCAAGACCTTCAAGCTTTTCAATGGATGCATAGAGCTTTGTAATTTGATTGTTGATGATAAATTTTAACAAGAAGAGTTGTACCCTAAATGGAGATAGCCTTAAACTAGTGGCCTAAATGGAGGGCCAATAACTGAGGTGTCATGAAATATTACCTTATGCTTTTGGATGAGTATTGAAACTTATCATCCTTCAGAACTCGATCTACTTTCTTTGTTAAAGTAGTGAATGATTAACACCTACCAAAAATGAGATATTAAGTATCTTAGATATGACAACCTTTCTTTGAAATGATTTTAATTGTGTTGAGACCCTCCTCTTTTTTTTCTTTTTTCTTCTCTTTTTTTTTTCTTTTTTTTTTTTTTTTCTTTTTTTTTTTTTTTTTTTTTTTTGAAGGTTGCATATCTAATATCACTCTAATCTATTTTAGATCAATTTTGTTATCCCATGATGCATTACTACAAGCCTTAGAAACTTCCTTAAAGCCATCCCAATTGTATACTTTAGGAGATTCATATTTAGGTTGTAGTATCATGATTAATCGAAGACAACTACTCAGATCGTAAAGATGATCTTCCTTTTCTTTGCTTTAGACCACGAGATCATCAACGTAGCATTCAACTTGGTGATGAATGAGTTTGTTGAAGATTCGAGTCATGGCCCGCTGGTATGTGATGCCAAGATTTTAAGACCGAAAGGTATGACCTTACAAAGAAATTCGATGGAAATTATAAATGTAAACAACCTCTCATCCTCACATCATTTGACCCCTTTGAATGAGGAGACTATATGCTAAAAGGCTATGTTCGCCATTAAATTTGATATAGGTAATGTGAATTGCCTTCAAGGCATGCCTATCTTATCTTCAAAATTGACATATGTGTAGATTTGAATGTTCTTCTTTTGACTAGGAATAATGTTGGGGAATCATGGTAGTATCTTTCTCTTCAATAAGATTAACTTCAAACTTTGATCCTCTTCTTCGATCAAAAGTTTCTAGAAATAGAATATAGGTTCAATTTTGAGTTTATAAGCTACCTTTGGAGATGTATTGGGCACTTTATAATGATCTTAGGTAAATCCTTTAAACTACAAAAGTAACCTAACCAAGTCGTTGAATTTTCCTTCTAACATATCATATACCTAATGTTGGGAGGGTGGGTGGACTCCTTTATGTTCTAAGGTGGGTTTTTTTTTTTTTTTTTTTTTTTCACTGAGCTCTCTTCTCTACTTGAAAATCTTCAACATTGTTTGAGTAAAGTAGGTAGACTAGGCAAAAGGTAATTTTATTACCGATTTGAAGGTCTATCTACAAGCATTGAATCCTCTTCGAGCTTGAAAGAAAAATGAAGTGGAAATTTGAAATCTCATAATGTATATATATATTTTTTTTTGCTAGAGGTTAGAGCAACTCTTAACTTCCAATCCTATAATAATATCATGAGATAGTAAAATTGAGTCAATGTGCTCGCATACCTACTAAGTTTCTAGTCTCTTTTTTTATTTATTTATTTATTTATTTATTTTTTTTTTTGCAATCTAACTCCAGAGATTTGTCAAAATTTGACTCAAAATTTAACTCATGTATTATTTTCTCTCTTTTTTTTTTTTTTGAATTTACACCTCATACATATGATTTTTTTTTTTTGATTCTAAATCAATATGTATTATTGGTGCTTTACATTTTTCTCTTTTTCTCTTCTTCTCCTTTTTTTTTTCTCTTCTCGTTCACCTTTTTTTTTTTTTTTTTTTTTTGAATTTGCACCTCATACATATGATTTGTTTTTTTTTGAATTCTAAATCAATATGTATTATTGGTGCTTTACTTTTTTTTTTTTTTTTTTTTTTTTTGAATTTGCACCTAGTACATATGATTTTTTTTTGATTTTAAATCAATATGTATTGTTGGTGTTTTATTTCTTTTTTTTTTCTTTCTTTTTTTTCTTTTTTTTTTTTTTTTTTTTTTTGAGTCTTTGTCTATATTGTGTTCTCTGAGGAGATTGTTTTGTCATTTTTTTTTTCATAGATATTCTATGTTGAATATGACTTGAGGAGGTTGCGCTAACTAAGCAAGAAAGAATCAAAAATTTTTCTACCTCCTAGAGAATGTGAGAGTGCACTTATTACTTAGCAAGAACCTTCCAAGATAGTCTAGACATTAAGATTAACCTTCGAGCTTTGCCACCCTTATTTTGGATTGTGAAGTGTATCTTAAGAAGGATTTAGAATTTGATTATTTCAAACGACCGGTTTGCTTCTTCCTATGGTTGTTGATCAAAGTGGTAGGACCTCGTAATAATTAATTGACTTCAAGAGAGAGTAGAATTGATGTCTACCTACTCTACTCTCTTTCTCTTTTCTTTTCTTTTCTTTTTCTTTTTTTTTTTCTTCTTTTTTTTTTCAAAGTTTATCCCATTAGACCTTTGAAATTTGATGATTCTAACTCTTTATCGATAGGACACCATGAAAGTATAGAATGAGGGCATTTCTACCCGAGTTGGAATCATTAAAGCATAAAGTCCATCAGTACTGCTATTTTATGGATTACGATCAATATTTTGAGAGTTGTCTTCTTTTGGGAATTAGGATTCAAGTCATTTGAGTCATACTTATCCGAATAAATAAGACATACTCAACATCCTTATCAATTTCATTATTGGCCCTGAAGGAATCTTTATGGCCTTTCTCCATTAGGGTGAAAATCCATATCTTGGTTTTAATTGAATTTCATCATAACAGCTTTTTATGATTCATAACTTTGTGACCAATAATAATGAATATTACATTATCACAAGTCATCTTAACGCTTTCAAGCTCCATGTCAAATTTGATTCACACATTTTTTGATGAATCTAAAGAATTTGAACCCACACTCATCAAATTTGGATATGATAAAGGGGTTCAAATAATTAGATCTCAATTTGGAGAGATTTTGAAGAGAATTTTTTGGAACTTCATTTGTCAAATGTTGATATGATGTAGGTTCAAAGCGCTTTGACAGACTTAAGAAATTTTGGAACTTTACTTTCCAAATGATGGTAAGTTCAAAAATTTAGAATTTTGTTTTTTTGTTGTTTGATTTTATTTTTTTAAAGAGAACTATTATTTAACCAATTTGAGTATGTTAAATGAAATTGGTTAATTTTGTTTAAAAGAAAAAAGAGTTTTGATATTTATTTTGAAGAAAAGGTTTTATTTGATTTAATTTTGATTTTGAAAAATGAACCTTCACTTAACAAACTCAGTTTTGTTAAGTGGGTTCAATTAATTTTATTTTGAAAGGGATTTAATTTTTTATTTTTTTTTTTTTGAGAAATGATTTTTTTAATCTTGATTTTAAAGAGAGAATCTCCCCTTAACAAATTGGATTATGTTAAATGGAGTTCATATTATTTTTATTTTGAAAGGACTTTTATTTATTTATTTATTTTTTTTAAGATGTTTTTATTTTACTTTGGATTTTATTGAAATTTTGTTAAGCATGAGATGAACTTTACTCCACCAAGCTAGTGGTAAGAGGTTCAAAATTTTATATTGGTTATTTTCCATTTTTTTTTTACTTAATTTATTTTTACCTATTGGGGGATCCAATAGAGATTTTAAGACCTTCACGGTGTGAGCTCCTAAAACCTAAAGGATGTTGGCGAGCTTTGCTTAAGGGTGAAATAAGCTAAGTGCCAATGGAAAGAATGATAGTCTCGGGCCTATATAAAATATAAGTCCACTATCGATGTTTGGAGACAATAATTGTCTACTAAAGATGGAGAGAGGAACTTTCCCCAGCGGAGTCGCCAGAAAAATCTGTGGTGTTTATTTTTGGGGTGTGGACACCACGCAGATCTTAGGGGGTACTTATTGAAGTGATCGGTATGACATTAAGGAATGATGTACTATCTCGAAAGATAGAAATCACCACCCTATAATGGACCTAATCACCTAAGGACTCCGCATGATGGGTCAATATACTGAGATCTTTCCCCTACTTACATGGAAAAGTAAAGTAGGGTTTATTTTAAGTCGTTCGTTAAGTTCCTATGGAGGCAAGCCCCATAGTTAATTACATCCTAAGAAATGAGAATTTCTTAAGAATACTCGATTAAAGTAGATAATTAGAGTCTCCAAAGATTTCTTTCAAGACTATCAAAGGATTGGCTATTTTAGAAAATCAAATGGGATAGATCAAGGAGAAGACTTATTTTGGAATCCAAAGGGAGAAAGTAGAAATACTCATGATACTAAAGCCTAGTGAGCATTCCAATCTACCCTATAGTTGGGCTTTATATTTTGAAATTGAAGAGAGTTAATTATTTGAGTTGACATTTTATTAGATTCTGGCTTATAATTCCATAACATAAGATTGTGGAAATGCCTAAGAGGTGAGGATTTATGTAGCCCAAAGGAAACAAATACCTCGATTCCTAAACTAAGGAGCCTTGGTACAAAACAAAGGCATAACCTAAATCTAAGGCTAAAAAGGGTATATGGTTTACCTCCACAAGAGAAATAAACCACCGACCGCTTGACTTATTACGCGAGTGGCATAACTCCTCACGCTTTAAATCCATGTAGGAAAGTCTTATGCTTTGCAAGATGGCTAGGTTGTTGTTCATTTAGAAAGAAAACTAAGTCCTTACTCACCCCTAAGAGACTAGAGCATGAGTGGTATGAATCCATGACTTAATCTAATGCAAATTTTATCAAATTTATTTGATTCTTTTGGACTTTTGTTTTTTAAGTGCTATGGGATTTTGTATGCCTAAATGCATGAGAATTTGATTATGGGCCAAATCAAGAGAGAAAGGGGTGTCTTCCACCAAAGGCTCTCATTAAGCCTCGATTCTCCGGCAAAGATGGAAGCCCTCTTAACAAGAGTGAAAGAATATGACATGCATGATATTATACATTCATCCATCCAAATTAAGGGGTTACTAAAAATTTTATTATCTTGATTTAATCCCTAGGCTTTTATGTGAGGTTATGAGTTGTTTTAAAATTTTAGTTATGAGTTACTTGGGGTAGAAAAATTAATTTTATCTTAAGAGCCTACCACATCCACACATTCAAACATCAATCATAAAGAAACTATGAAAAGCATGTTGTTCTAATGCAATCTAAACACAACATCAAACAATTTTATAGACTAAAGAATCTGTATGGTCGGGTTCACCAGACACCTAAAAAAGAGAAAAGAAAAGATGGGTAGCCAGCTCTACCCTTATACAACCCGGATTACAAAATAATATATATATATGGGGTCTTCTTTTCTTCATTTCTTCATTTCTTCATTTCTTTTGATTTGATTTGATTTCCAAAGGCATGTGGCACCCTGTGGACTAAGCCTTCTAGCCACCGCTCATCCTAATCCCCATAGCACTAACCCTAATTCCTAATGCAAAATTACATCAAAAATAGGAAAAGTAAATCTAGCTACACCGAAAACAAATGTTAGCTAAACATACCATACAATCCAAGCAAGATATGATATGAATAATTTGGACTTAAGACCCACACATGGGTAACCAAGTCCATCCTAACATGGGTTACATTTGGGGCACACAAGAAAAGTATGTATATATTTTTTATTATAGCGGCCCCTTTAAGCATAACCCCCTGCAGAAAATATGATTAGGCTAATAACGGCCTAACATCCAAAACATACACCCTAACATCCAAAACATCACAAAATAAAACACAACATCATACATACAACGCCCTAACTTAGCACTAGAAGTAGTGACTTAGTATTCTAATGTGTGTGCTTAAGGCTTGTGTAGCAAGACTTTACTAGGCTCCTTTAGCTTAAGTTCCAATTTGAAGTTTGAATTTAAATTTTACCTTTTGGGTGATTTCAATCTAAATGATTTAATGATTTGCTTTTCATTTTTATTTCAATTTTATTTGGTTTAAATGATATTTAGGTTCTCAAGAATGAAGAGTAGGATGAATTCCATCGATAGATGGGACTCACCCAATTACATCCTAATTCCTAAGGAATCTAACTAAAGTCCTTAAGTATCTTGATTAGCACATTTGAATTTGTGTAATTCATTCATTTAGAGTTTAAAATTTGAGTTTGATTAATTGATTTGAGTTTATTTATCTGATTTGATTAATTTGTTTTCATTTTTGATTAATTTTAGATTTTTGAAATTGAATCTTGATAATTCAATATCCTTTAAATATTTAATTCTTTCTTTGATCATGGTTATGTGATTTAACTTTATGTTTATTTAATTCGATTGTGGTTCATTTATTTGTAGTTTGATTGGATTAGATTAATTGATTTTATTTTGATTTTAATTGGGTTTGGTTCTTTGTAATTAGATTTATATTTTTAATCACATCCATTTGTCATGTTCATCAAAATTTGGTTTGCATTTTGATTTCATATATTGGATAGTTAATTAATTTATTTTATTTAAGTAGGTTGAATGAGACTTGATTTGATTCTATATTAAATTGATGAGAATCTTTCTTAATTTAGTTTAATTTGACTTGATTTAGGTTATTTATTTGAGTTTTATTTTTATTTTATTTTGTTTTTTTTTTTTTGATATTGTTTGAAATTAAGAGTAATTGGATATGATTTAATAACTTTATAGTTTATATTTAATTTTATGTTTATTTGATTTGATTATGATATTTGCTCATATACTTGACTTATTGGTTTAATTATATTTTAATCATTTTTTTATATTAAGTTTTACTTAGATTTTATGAAAATTTAATTTGCACTTTTTTTTTATTTTGTTTTATTACTTTTTTTTTTTTTTTTTTTGAAATTCTAAAGATTGATTAATTCTTTTTTTTTATGACTCAAGTTAATCAGAAATTAATAAAAGTGAAATCGTGATCACTACTATTCGACTTAATCAAAACTATTCACTTCACAAAAAATGATTTTGCTTTTACCTCTAAACTCTAAAAAGAATTAAAAGGTTAAGTCGGCTCTAAAGTTGATTGATTCCTAACGACGCCGATTCAACACACATCAAATATGAGATCCCTAAGGCTTCCTAAGTAAGAATTATACCTCACCATAATGTCCGTGGATAAGAGGTGACTTCGCTGAAGAAACGAAACCCTGTTGAGATGCTTGTTGAATACCTCCTCGCCAAGTATCTATAAGCTCACCATACGCATGTACTAATTCTATGATTTATCTGCAGATCAAGCAGGATTTGGCGATGTATGCAAGGTCCTGGGCGACATCTTCTACTCACGGCTTGGGACAAGTGCAAGGTAGCGGCGAGCACGCTGGCGATGGACCTCATCTGAAGATAGGCAAGGTCTTTGCCTAGGCACACGCTGCGTAAATGCCACGAACTTGAAGAAGTCGGCGGTTCGAACCGCTGCCGCCGGAGAGCCGCTCGACGGAATTCAAGCCGCCACACCGATTTCATCCGTCCAGTTGAGTAGATGGAGTATGTGATGGCGGAGCCAGGGATGAACGTGTTGTCCGGGAGAACGCCATCATGATGATGCTTTTGAGTCCTCCGGACGGAGGGGTACAGCCTGAGCGCCTCTGGGGCGGCTTTGATATACAAGGCGCTCGAGTTCCTCAAGGCAAGCGGGAGTCGAACCAGGCTTTTAAGTCATTGGAGCCGCGTGTCTGGGAGGACGGAGCAGAGCTCGAGATTATTGCCTGCTCGGCGGCGGGTGGGTTGAGACGAGCCAGAAGAACCAGGAGAGTGCGACGGAAGAAATGTCGCGGCTTGCGAGGATGAAGTTTAGCGTGACGTGCTGAAGGAAGTCGTCGATGTAGGGAGCCTTTACGCATGAAGCGGTGATCGGATCCATAGAGAAGCCATCAAGAGATTGATATGAGAAAGAAAGTTGGGAAAGGAGTTACGGCCACAGCAAAGAAGGAGAGGAAGCTCTGTCCAGTGGATGGGAGCTGCACGAGATCTAGAAATCCCATGCGTGATGTGTAGAGCGGAGAGGGTGCTTGACTTTTGCTTCAAGGGAGAACTCCGCCAAAAAAAAGACGCTCCGAGATCATAATGGCTTGATGGAGAGAGCCCTCAGCCTTCTCTTTTTTTATTGGGTTGTCAGTGATAGGGAAAATAGGATACCGCGAGAGAGAGAGAGAGAGAGAGAGAGAGAGAGAGAGAGATGATATTTTGTTTTATCTTCCTCCCCAACTACTCATGTTCCCTTTATTTTTATTTTTATTTTTATTTTTGCATTTCTTTATTTTGTGTTATCATGATCACGTGGGAGTAGGTATTTTTTAAAAGAAAAAAAAATTTCATTTTGCATTTTTTTTATTCATTTTTTTTTAACTTGGTGAAAGTTGATTTTTATTTATTATTATGATTTTAATTTTTTTTTTTTACATAATTTTAATGACTTTTAGTAAATAATTGAATGAAATTTTATAAGTAATATCCATAAGATAATTTTAATTATGATTAATATTTATTGATTATATCATAGATTCATAATTTAATAAATTAATTATTTTGATTTAAGTTTGACCAAAAATTATTTGATATTTAGAATTGGTTTAATTTCTCTCTCTTTTTTGTAATTTATTTTAAATTTCAATGGATTATTCGTATATTAAATTTTTGTTTGTTTGTTATTATTTATTATATATATTAGTGAATTAATATTCAAATCATGATTTGATTTAATTTAGGCTTAAATTTGACTAAAATTGTATTTGATTCAAATAATTTATTAAAATTATGAATAATCTTTTGAACAAATTTGAATTTTAATTTTTTAGGTATTATAACTTGAGTTAAATTATCTCATGATTTATTAGCATCGATGAATTAATTTTAATTATAATTTGATTTTGAATGATTTACTTGATGGTTTTGATTGTGATTTTAGCTAGAACTTGGAATGATGATTAAAGGATTGATTGATCTTGAGAAAGTGCATCTAGATTAGGTTTAGGCTATAGGATAGGTAATTTCCTTAAGCCAAGGCATAAATCTTATGATTAACACAGTCTCAGGCTTAGATTAGGTGTTCTAATCACTAGATGTGTCTTATGACTAAGAAAATCTTAGTGTCTAGAAGATTCCTAAGTCTAAGAGGATGTTAAGAGCTCACTCCAAAAGTGAGGTCAACATACACCACTCATATTGGGGATCTTTTTATTGACCTCACTTTTAGAGTGAGTTCTCAACTTCCTCATCATAGGTCTAGGACTCTTATAGACACTAAGAGCTGCTTAGTCTTAAGATACTTCTAATGATTAGGTGAACACTAACTAAGCCTAGAGCTATAGGAATAGGTTGTGCCCTGAGGACTTAGGAAGACTTGCCTACCTTATAGCCTAAACCCAATCCATGCTTTCCTTCTCAAACCAAACCTTAAATTCATAGCAAACCCAAACCAAATTTCCAAAACTCATAATCAATCTCATGATCAAATTCAAACTCAAGATTTCTCCATGAAACTTAGTGATTGAATCGAAAACCCTTTCTAAGCCCTTTAATTTCATCTTTTGGACTTAGCCTTAGCCAAATTCAAATCAATCCCAATTCAATTCTCAAAGATCAATTCAATCACACAAATCAAATTAAATCCAAATCCAAACTCAGTTTCAAATAATTGAAACCCAAATTAATTCAAGGTCTAAATTTCCCCCCTTAAGTCTCATGGACCTAACCTACCTCCATAAGCTTAATTAAATCTTAACCCAAATTATCCCAAATCAATTGGTTTCTTTATAAACAGTTATTTATTCATTTATATTTACAAATATAAATGAAATCCACCATCAAATGACCAAAAATAAATCAAACTAAATTGACTTCCTCCTTAGCCCTTTTGACTTACCTCCATGATTTTGGTCAAATTTGCTTCCAGATCACTCCAAACTCAAGTGATTTTCTCTTGAATCATTTATATCTTCATTTATATTCCCAAATATAAATGAAATACAAATTCAAATAGCTAAAACCAAATCCAAAATTAACTCAATTCAAGCCTTTTTAGCCAATTCCTTAGACTTGGCTAAATCCTATCTAAATCAAGCCAAAACCAATAATTTTTTTCTTCAATTAATCATTCCTTAAATCACTTATCCAAATATAAACATAAACTACGATTACCAAACCAAACTCAAGTTAAGCCCAAGTTAGCTTTTTGGACTTGAAAACTTCAAATGAGCCAAAATTCATTAGACCCCAAATTGATTGCAGTTAGATTTATATTTCAATCCTAGGCTTATATATGAGTTCAACTAAACTTGAATCAAGCCAAAACCAAACTAATTGACCCATTTAGGTCCACTTAACCCAAAGTGACCTAAAGAACTCTTTTGAACCAAGTTCTATTTCAACCCAAATTAAATTGAACAAGCCCATCCAAATCTCATATCATGATTAACAATCACCCTTGGATGATCAATCACCTTAAATGGGTTAAACCAAGTCAACTTGGTCTTTTGACCAAGTCAACCTTTAGTCAAAATGAAACTTAAACAACCCAAAATCCAACATACACCAAATTGATTAAAACCATTGATTCAAACTAACTCATGATCAATGTTTGAATATGACCAAACCCTCAATTGAGCTAAACCAAACCTAATTGGTCATTTGACCCAAGTTAACCCAAATTGGCTAAAGGCCAAAATGGGTCAAATCATAATTTAACCCAAATTGATTACAACCAATGGCTCAAGTTTATTCCAAATCATTTATTGAACTTGACCAAAGCCATAATTGAGCCCAATTTGACCAATTGGTCAACTTGACCTAGCCTAGCCCAAATTGACCTAAAAGGTCAAATTGGCCAAAATCCAAATTAAACGTAAATTGATCCAAACTAAAACCTACAATCATTTTCAATTAACCAATTGATTATGAGCCAACACATAAACCAACTCAATTGGGTCAAATTGTTCAAATTGGTCAACATAGCTCATTTGACCTATATGAATCCAAGTGAGCCAAAATTAAACTTAAGCCAAATTTATTAAAACCATTTGAACTAAAACTCTTCAAATCATCATTTAAACCTAACCCAAGTCTTGGTTTGATCCAATTTGACCAATTGTTCAACCCAACCCAACATGATCCCATATGAACCCATTTGACCAAATGGAGCCAAAACTTATAAAATCAACCCATGGGACCTTGGTGGTTGACCAAACCCGATCTATATTGACCTTAGGTTAGCCCAAAGTCTGCCCAAAAGCAAAGTGGACCCCACCCAAGGGGATTAGCCATTGGGCAAACCTCTTCACATTAGATTCTACCTATAAATGGCCAATTCCACTCTCCCATCACTTTAGTAGCCCTCACTCACCCAAATGAGAGTTCACCTGACCCATTAGGCTACCTAACTTAAGCTAGCTTGACCATAGACCAATGGGAGGTACTTTGACTCACCTCCCATACAAATTGAGCATCCTATGGACAATGAAAAGCAAATCCCTCACATATCAGACCTTGAGCCACCCCCCAAGCCTTCCCCCACTCTTGATGAGCCACGTGGATCGGATGGAAACAAGTACGGCGATCTAATGGCGGTTGGCTGGTAAGAAAATGGGATTAAATCCTGTCCTTCCACCTCAGCAATTGAGGGGGTATACCCCCTCAATTCAAATGAGAATTGCATCATTCACCTTCGTTTAAGCCAGAGAGAGTGAAGGAGAGTCTCCCACAACCATTCCCCAAGATCCTAAGATCCCCCATTTTTCCCTCTCTCGATTTTACATCAAACTGAAATAGGAGAGACCAATTCCAAATCCCATTTGCTTAATCCTCCACCAAACTTCAATCAACTTTGCACATACCTTCCTTGGACCTAGATGAGTGAGAAAGAATCATTTCCAAAGCTCCATAGCCACCGAAAGCTTGAGTTTGATCAAAACTAAAGCTCCCAAGTGTGTGGGTTGGTCATTTGAGAGATCTACCCCAAATCAAGGCCCAAGATTCTCAATAGGGCTTCACCTCAACTTGGTCAAGCTACCTCCATCAATCCCACCACCAATTTTGAGCTCTGGAGAGATAATTCCTTAAATCCATAGCCTAGGTAAAATTTGATTGGTCCTTTTCAAAGAAAATTCTCATTGCATGCGATCTTAGTCCTTGGATGTGTTCCTCTCCTTCCTTTGATGGTGTGAGATCATTTTGGAATCAATCCAAGCTCTAGTGAGCTCAGATCAAAATGAGAAAGATGGATGACATCCGTCTTTCGTCGCTCACGAAGGAGAAAGATCACGGGCCATCCATTCCAGGTGATCGGAATGAACGACCATGATTAAAACACATTAGATCCCCTGATTATTACTTCTTAACCTCAGATCAATTATGGCCATCTAATTTTAGATGACGAAAGCACGCTGCAACCTACCACGCGATGTGACAACTTAAATAACCAATCTCTTCATGCCACATGGAAAGTGCACCGCGTCAGCACACCACGTGGCACCGATGAGATTAGGGCTTTAATTAGAGTTAATTAATCCATTTTTTTGCTAAAACTTTCAAAATTCATAACTAATTGTAGAAAAATCCAAAAAAATACAAATAATGGCTCATTTTAATGGTATTTCAGAGAAGAATTTAATAAAAATATTTCCAATAGATTTTAAATAATAAATAGAGCTTAATTAAGGTTTAATTAAAAACTTAATTAGCTTAATTACTCTATAATCTCTCAAGTGTTTGACTCCAAAATTTTTGAGAATGTTTGAGAGGATGACTTCTGCCTTTAATTTTTAGGGGACTTATTATTTGTTAAATTAGGAGGATTGATTGATTAATTCATAATTACCCCCTTAACATCATTAAGGGGTGATTAAGCACATGAATAATGATTAATTAATTACTAGAATCCCTAACCATTGTTGGACAGTAAGGAAACTTATGGAAGTGGATTGGAGCCTCTCTCCTAATCCCTTATCTAATCTTCCCTCTCTTTTCAACTAAAGTCCTAATTATTAATTAATTAACTAATTGATGACTTAATTAGCTAAACTAAGATCCAAAACACATCAAAGCATGCTTAAGTTCAATAGGTGGCTTATGGAATTAGATTGGGACCTCCTTCCCAACCTTTTCCCTTAAGCCCATCTCATTTCAAAAGATAATTATTAACTTTGGCAATTAATTAAAAGAGAGATGAATTAATGGTTTAATTAATGAAACTCAAACCTATATAAATTTAATTTTCTTGCCTTAATCTTGGGTAGAGCTTTAGGTGTTCAGGAACCTAAAATAACTTAATGAAATTATGATTAGCTCACATGTGTGAAAAAATTATGAAAGTAATTAAAATGGTTCCTTAAGTTTAATTATTAAATGATCATGAGCTAATTACATTAGGCCCCTTTCATTTCATAGAGCATTGCTACTTACTTTTCAATGTATTTGCATATTATATTAGCTCATGATTATTTAATCAATTATCATAAGCTAACATAGGCAAGGATTAATTACTTGACTTAATCCATGCTTAACTTAGGGTCTGTTTGGGGCAGCTGCTATTGGAAAACTCAATTTAGAATCTATTGTACTGTAACTGTTTGTGCATAAATGACTAAAATGTCCCTATGGCTATATGAACTAAATAATTTTAAATAGAATAAATAAAATTAAATAGAATGAAGAAATATAGGATAATTGATACTCATATATAGTTAGTCAACTACATTACAATAAAAGATTATACATTACTTAATAAGTAACACTAATATTAAAAATAAAAGTACAACAACAAGTGTGATCAGAATATTAAGCCTATTATTATGTTGATCAAATCTCTTCAAAAAAATTTTCTCCAGTGCTACCCTTCAAGTATGATCAAGTCACCCACCGTATTCAAACACATTGAAATAATTGCAATCATCTGTTGTTCTATTTCTTGGACACTTGAAAAATCTTCTACCATAATTTCCTTATTTACGTGAAGTGAATGTATAACATTGCAAACCACAATTGTAATACACAACTCTGGAATTAGTAGAGATCCTCGAACTCATATTTTCTAAAATAAATTTGTATTAGTAATAAAAATATTAATATGAGAGTTGTGACATTCTAATATAACTTGGCAAAGATAATTAAATAGATATTTAAAAAATATGAAATAAATAGTACAATGACTAACTACTTGTTTGAGTAGGTTTGTAGATGTGAACATATAATGTTAAAACTACCATTTGAAATAAGGGTTACATAAGATCTACTCAATATCTAAGGCATTTGTAATTTGCTCCCATAACTCTTTCATCTCCTCAGCCTCTTCTCCATCTTATGTCTCAAATTCTATTGTTTGTTGAGTAGTTTCTACCATTGAGTGGCTCAATTGATATTCAAATGCTTCAGGTGGAACAAATGATTGGTCATAATCTACAATGTTCAACTCAATGTCATGGTGTGATAGATGATGACGCATATACTTATGTAAAGCCATTGTGGATACAACTATTTTAATCTGCTTCTTAAAGGAGTATGCTAGCATATCGCATAGAATAACCCATTTCTTCATCCATACTCCAAATGCTCTCTCAATCACACCACACAACGATGAGTGTCATATATTAAATAATTCTTTCCTTCCCCCGATGACTTGGCTACTCCTTTCAAAATCAGAATTATGATAATTTATTTCCAGAAAAAATTTCAAGAACCCTCATTGCATTGGATAACCAGCATCAACTAGGTAATATTTTCCTATTTAAATTTGTAATTAGAATATGTAATGATCATTACTTTCAAATAAATAAATGATTCCATATAGTAATACCTGGAGGAGGCAATGGAAAGTTATTTTCTCTATGTTGTACATCATTATTAAATATGTGACTATCATGTGCACTTCTTTCCCATCCCCATGACATATATTGAAATCACATACTTCCATTACATTTTACATAGGTAAGCCACATCGATCAATATAAGCCACTTTTCACTTGAAGGTACACAAGCATCGACATGTGTCCCGTCAATTGCACCTATGCAATCCGACAATAGAATTTAGTTCAAACTTAGGTGATAATCATAAATGACTATTTCAAAATAAAATTAGAAATGAAGTATACCTTGAAATATGGTATGTATCGGTAATCATACGTAATCTCAACTGATATATTTTGAAAAGTTGGATCTATCGGCTATATAATTTTTGTTGATAAACTTACCAATGTATCGAGGCCAATAGAGAAGTATCTGCTTATGATTTTAGAGGAGTGCTAAAATTGCTCGCGACGATAAATTCATTATGTGATAATATATATAGTGTTAGCACCAAGACTTCTCTAGTTATAGTTCTAGAGGATCCACGAAGCCCATGAATGTGCTCTAACTCCAGCAACAGGTCAGTGAAAATCATTTGTAACCTACGAAACATGTTATAAAATCTCCCAGGGTGACCTGTTATTAACACATGATCCATTTTTCATCAACAAATTTGGAAGTCATACATGGAGTCTTGCAAACATAAGACTCGTAGTACTCATTTATTAAGCAAAAGAATAGTAGTCATAGGTTGGTCTTCATCATCACTTTTTATAAATGCAACCAATGAAAAAAATACATACTTCACTATATTAGCCATTACAAATTAAACTACTAAACAAAATTTGTATACCATAAGCAAATAGATCAAGTATGTGAGCAAACCTGCTAGTTCCATATATCAAAATCAACCAAGGTACATATTACCATATAATGTCTAAAGAAGTTTAGCATATAATAGAAATAAATATAGAAAGTCCAAAGACCAAACCAACTACTACCAGATCACTAAGCAAAAAAAAGTGTGAGGCATGATAGGTTCTAAAAATATCATTGACCAAAGACAACTTAGCTAAACATCATGTGTTTCAAAATAATAGCATAGATAATGAACTTTGTTGTTCATACCATGAAGATCTCTCACTTGTTTGCATCCTCAAGCAACCTCATTGAATGTAGATAAAGTTGAATATCTTCAAAAACTTTAGTAATTTTATCTAAAATAGTGATTACCTTAGATAGTAATGGCAGTGTATTTGCCTTATTTGCACTGTAAGTGCATGTAGTTACTAGCTATGATATTTGATTTCGGAGGAATTCAGCCCATCCTTTTTTTCTGGCCTCTAGGAGCTAGAGCTGGTAAACATCTAGCATGACTAGATTAGGTGTGAGAATTTATGGCATACACATTATTTGAATCATTTCGCATATCTTATTCTTGCACAATGCCATCACCTTCTTGATTCGGTGTCCAGGAATGGGCTCCTATGACAACCACACCACTGAACATGAGGTCTAATTTATCTTCAATTTTAGGGTCTATATCGCAATATCTAAATTTCTTTGCATTTAGTAATATCTGTAATAAAAATTATGGTCATATGTTATGATCTTCTGAACTCTTTGTGTAATAATTAGAATGAACAAGTATGTATAAGAAATTTACTGTCTTTGTTTCACACCAATCATGATGCATCTATTATCTTCTTTACAGATCCCATCCCAAACCTTGTTGCTTCAACTCTTTCCATAATTTCCAATCCTTCTTCAACTGTCCCATTTATTTTAAGTTGTGTTCAACTCCGCCTTCTCCTTAAATTTTTTGTTAAATTCTCTCAACCCTCTTTGTTAAAATATGTTTTCGTCTATTTCCCAAGTCTATCTCTCCTGAGATAGAGATCACAAAATATATTTTCATATCTCTCTCCAAGTAGCAGCTCCATCTTCCATTTTCCATTTTAAGCTCCTATTATTATCACTCAAACGATGAAAATTATATGAATCAAACAATAAAGGTTTGCAATTTTTAATTTGTTAAAATGCTAAGCATATAACATAAGAAATAGAGAAACAAGCTTGAGATCTCTTGCACTTTCCTATACAAAATATGATCTTCACACAAGAAAGAAGAAGAATGAATTGATTTAACTATAAGCATGAACAAATCCAAAATAAGCATAAAATCTAACTAAATGGAAAAAATAACAAGAGAAAAAAATTTGACCAATCAAAGAAAACCTTTCACACAAGCAACTACATAAGTGAGCATCCAAACTTCCAAAGAAGGTTACATCACCTATGAAGCTACCACTAAGAAAAAAGTATAACATCAGCCATCACAACCCATTTACAATTTTATAGCCCTTAGTCAATACAATCCAACTCATTATTAGATTAAAACTAACATTTATCATCACTATACAAGATATAACAAACATTGTTGATAATCATCATATCAAGAGAGTCATGTACCATTAAAATTAATATTGTCACCCATTGTATACATTAAAGCTAATGTTCATCATCGCCATCAAGGTTAGTACCTTTGTTGCCACTATCACTAATAATAATAAAAAAAATGTCTCATATATGCATCAATATTTATCATATATGAAGACCACCAATTTTTTTTTTATCATGAATAAAATCCACATCTATAAATAAATAAACAAATTTGATGATATCCTCACACTATCAAGCATGATATCTATCAAGTCCCAACAGAAAGCAAGATACAATCCCAACCCAATACCAAAAAATAGCTTCCCACAAGAGGACAATAAATACCAAAGAAGGAAAAAAATATAATCAAAAAATCATTAACCAATGGGGAAACATAGAAATGAATCAATCTGATAAACAAAGAAAGCATAACCACATCCATACAAAATAGCAAACAAATCTAAATATAAAATAATGTGAGAAATGAAGAAATAGGAATAATATAAATAATGTCCACATTAGAGAAATATGAATGAAAATTACAGTCTTAGAAAAATATAAAAACATGTAGTCCAAAATTTGAAAAACAAAAATAAAAAAATATTTTATGTCAAATTTGTGTATAATTGATTTAAATAAAATATGAAATATTTAAGACAAAAATCAAATAAAAATCAAAAGCTTACAAAATAAATAATTCTTGGGAAAAGATTAAAGAAGAAGAAAAAATGAATATAAAATCAAAATGAAGAAATTTTTTTTTTTTCAAATAAAATAATTTAAAGTATGAAATTATTAATAATTTATAAAATTTATGACATTCATTCATTTGAAGTTAAATGGTGTCAAATTCCATATTTGATAAAATAAATTGTACAAGATTATTAACATGTGTAAAATAAATAATAATAATAATATGTAAAATCATTTAATTTCTTCTTATTAAATCAAATTAATTAACATTTGAAATGGACAATAGAAAGCCTATATAATCTCTAAGCTTTTTATAAAATCAAAATGACAGGAATATTTTAGTTTATTTTAAATAAAATTATTTTGATAGATTGTCCTTTAAAATTCATTAATAAATCATGTTTTTTCTTTATTTCTTTTCCATATAAAAAAATATTGTATGCATTTGGTAAATATTCATGTGCATGTTCTTGAAAAAAAAAAAAAATGTTTCCTTTATGTAATTTGAATGTGTATTTAATAAAATATGTTTCTTATTAAAAATTTAAATCAAATGATTAATTATAAAAATATATGCATAAGAGACATTAATTAATTGTGCATAATGATGGAAAGATAAAGAGTGTATAGTAATTTCTTTTCTTTATTCTTTGTTATTTACATTAGAAAATTAAATAATTAATTTACAGATAAACTTTGGTGTAAAGATTCCTTACCTTAATTACTTTAAAAGTTAAAACCTTTTGATTTCAAATCTAATCTTTCCACTTAGAATTATAAGATAGTTAATTCATACATAATACACACACCTAGATTAAATCAATTTTTGCATATTTTTATTGTATGTTGTTTAATGATATATTTAAGAATAGTGGATATATTTTGCATGAGATGATGGTTTAATGCTGTAGGTTTTAAGTTTCTGTAAAAATGGTGAATATGCTTGTTAAATTATTCATATTTTAATGGTGTTTAGCTAATGCAGGTTACATTTACTTTATTTAATGTGTAATTTGCATGTATGTGTTAGAATTAATTAGTGAAGTGAATGAGGAAAGAAATGAACAAAATGGGAATAGTAATAATCCAATAAGATTTTATTTATTTGTAATTATAATTATTTTTTATAAGGGTATAAGGGTAGAACTTGGGTTAATTTTTGTACGTCTTACCGAATTCTTCACCAATTTGGGTTATGAATTGATTGATTTACAATTGTGTGATAAAATGGAATGTCTCTTTTCTAGTTTCTTCATAATGGTGATTTAATGTGTCTAAACTCAAAAAAAAAATAAACTTTCTACAAAACTCATAACTAAATTTTTAAATAACTCATAACCTCACTTAAAGCTTGGGTATTAAATCAAGATTTAAAAAACCCCTTAGTAATGTATGTCAATATCATACATTCATCTTCTATTATTCTTATAAAATGAGGGCCTCCGTTCTTGCATGCATGGGAACCGCTTGACCTATGAGAGTAACTCCTATTGACGGAGCTTCACCCTCCTCTCTCTTGATTTAGCCCATAACTCATTTCATCATGCATTTAGACATATAAAATCCTATGATCTTTGTCAAAATGAAGAGTCCAAAATCAAAAAAATTGAAAAGATTTGCATTATACTAAGTCATTATTCATACCACTCATGCTCTAGTCTCTTAGGAGTGGGTTTAAGGACTTTATTTTCTTTCTAAATAATAACAATCTAACCATCTTGCAAAATATATGACTTGACCACATAGTTTTAAAATGTAGGAAGAGTTAGCTGGCTACCACTCTAGGTGGTTAAGTTAAGTGGTGGTTTTACCCTCTCTTATGGAGGTAAATCATATACCCATTTTTGCTTAGATTTAGGATGAACTTTGGACCTCACCAGAGCTCTCTAGATTTAGAATCTGAGGTTGTTGTTTCTCTCAGGCTACAAGCAAAAATACTCACCTCTTAGGCATTTTCACGATCTTATATTGTAGGATTATAAGTCCTAATCTTCTAATAAAAGTCAACTCAAACAAATAATTCTTCTCAATTCCAAACACATAAAGCCCAATAATAGAATAGCTTATAATGCTCACTAGGTTTCCTAGTATCATGAGCATTCCCTACTTTTCTCCTTTGAATTTGATAATAAGTCTCTCCTTTTGATCTATCCCGATTGATTTTCCAAACATAACCAATTTATTGATAGTCCTATCTTTGAAATCTTTGGAGATAATAATTGCTTACTTTAATCGAGAGTATTACTAAGGAACTCACCTTCCTTATGATGTAATTAACTATGAGAGCTTTTCCCCATAGAGAACTTTAAACCCGATTTAATATAAACCATACTTTATTCATCCATGTAAAGTTGGGGAAAAATCTATGGTATACTCGAAGACCCATCATGCCTTAGGAGTCCTTATTAGATGATTAAGTCCATTATATGATAGTGATTTCTATCTTTTGAGATAGTGCGCTATTCCTTAATTTTATACCCAGTCACCTCAATAAGTATACCCTCAGATCATCGTGGAGTTCCCCATACACTTGAATTCAAAAACAAATACCACAAATTTTTTTGGCATCTCCACTGGGGATAGTTCCTATCTCCGTCTTTAGTAGACAGTTGTTGTCTCCAAGCATCGATAGTGGACTTGCATTTCATGTGTGTCCTAGACTATCTCTCACACTTAGCTTATTTCATTCTTAAGCAAAGCTAGCCAACATCCTCTAGTTGTAAGATCTCACCCTTAAAGGCCTTGGAACCCTATTGGTTCCCCAATAGGTAAAAAATAAAATTAACTAATGAAAGGATATGACAAAAATATAGAACCTCTTTACCACTAGCTTGGTGAGGCAAGGTTCATCTTAATATTTAAGAAAATAAACTCTTTCACAAACTACCACTTTCCAAAAGCACTTTTCCAAAATTCACATAACAAATAATTTTGTACAAAATAAAAAAACACAAAATTCATATAACCAAACCTCATTTAACAATCCCCATGATTGTTACATGGAGGTTATTTTCAAAATCAAAATCAAAATCTTCACCTTTTTAAAATAATTATCTTCATTCAACGTACCTAAATTTGTTGAATGAAGATCCTATCTTCAAATAAAATCATAGCATAAAATTGAAACTCCACTTAACATATTTCACATATGCTAGAGTTTAAGTTTTTCTCTTTCCAAAAGCAAGAAATCACACACACAAAATCAAGACATAGTTGAACTTCTATTTGACATATCTAAATTTCTCAAATAGGAGTTCCCTTTTGTTTTGGAAAATCAAAACAAGTTGAATTCTATTTGACACACTTACATTTGTTAAATAGCATCCCTCTTTTCCAAAGTCTTGAGAATCAAAACACCTTTGGACTTCATTTAACATACCTAAATTTGTCAAATGAAAGTCCCATTTTCAAAAATCACAAAAAATAAATTGAACCCTATATAACATACCCAAAATTATTAAATAAGGTTTCCTGCTTTCAAAAATCATCAAATTACATTTGACTTCCACTTAACATACCAAATTTGTTAAGTGAGAGTCTCATTTTTAAACACAAATCAAATCACATTTGACTTTCACTTAACATACCAAATTTTTTAAGTGAGAGTCTCATTTTTCAAACAAAAAACAAATCATTTGACTTCCACTTAACATACCAAATTTGTTAAGTGAGAGTCTCATTTTAAAACACAAATTAAATCAAATTTGACTTCCACTTAACATACCAAATTTGTTATGTGAGAGTTTCATTTTCAAAAATAAAACAAATCATTTGACTTCCACTTAACATACTAAATTTATTAAGTGAGAGTCTCTTTTTTTAAAAGCAAATCAAATCATATTTGACTTCCACTTAACATACCAAATTTGTTAAGTCAGAGTCTCATTTTCAAAAGGAAACAAAAAATAAATAAATCAAAACACATTTGTCATCCACTTAACATACCAAATTTGATAAGTGAGAGTCTCATTTTCAAAAAATAAAAAATAAAAAATAAAAAGCAAATCAAAACACACTTTGTTCTTACTTAACAGATCAAATTTCTTAAGTGAGAGCCTCATTTTCAAATCAAACTATTGACCTCACTTTCGGAGTGAGTTCCCAACTCCCTTATCATAGATCTAGGACTCTTATAGACACTAAGAGCTCATTAGTCTTAAGACACTTATAGTGATTAGGTGAACACTTAACCTAAGCCTAGAGACTTAGAAAGGTTAGCTATCAAAATGGTTATGCCTTAGGGACTTAGGAAAACTTGCTTGCCCTATGGCCTAAACCCAATCCTTGCTTTCCTTCTCAAACCAAACCTCAAATTAAAATTCAAATTCCAAATCCAAATCATAAATTAAATTCCAAGTCAAATGATTAAAGCCCTTAATCAAACCCTTTTAAGCCCTTTGATTTCATATGGACTTAGCCTTAACTAAATTCAAATCAACCCCAATTCAATTGATTTTCTCAAATATCAATTCAATCTCAAGTCAAATTCCAAATCATAAATCAATTATAAACCAAACAAATCAATCAAATCAATCCAAGATCAAATTTTCTTCTCAAGACTTATGAACCACTCTCATAAGCTTAGCCAAATATCATTCTAAACTATTCCAAACAAAATTGATTTCTTTAAAAATCAATTGTTCCTTCATTTATATTCACAATTATATAAATGAAATTTACCCTCCAATGACCAAAATCAAATCAAACTAAATAGGTTTCCTATCTTAGCCCTTTTGACCTACATCCATAAGCTTGGTCAAATTTGCTTACAAATCACTCCAAACTCTAGTAATTTTCTAATGAACCATTTATATCCTTATTTATATTCCCAAATATAAATGAGATATAAATCCAAATGGCTAAAACCAAATCCAAAATCAAACCAAAATCCAATTTAAGCCTTTTAGCTAATTTCTTGGACTTGGCCAAATCCTATCCAAACCAACTCAAAATCCAAATGTTTTTTTCATGGATTAATTATTCCTTCAATCAATCATCCAAATATAAACATAAACTACAATCATCAAGCCAAATCAAGTTAACCCAAATCAAACCCAAGTTAGCCTTTTTGACTTGAAAATTTGAAATGAGCCAAAATCATCAACTCTGAATTGATTGAGGTTGGATTTATATTTCAATCCTAGGCTCATATATGATTTCAACTAAACTTGAATCAAGTCTAAACCAAACCAATTGACCCATTTAGGTCCATTTAACCTAAAGTGACCTAAAAGACCGTTTTCAGCTAAGTTCTAATCCAACCCAAATTGGATTGAACTAAGTCCATCCAAATCTCATATCATGATTAGCAATCATACTAGGTTAATCAATTGTCTTGAATTAGGTCAAATTAAGTCAACCTAGTCCTTTGACCAAGTCAACCTTTAGCCCAAATAAAACCCAAACTACCCAAATTGCACCATAAACCAAATTGATTGCAACCAATGGCTCAAGTTCATTCCAGATTGATTATTGAACTTGAATAAAGCCATAATTAAGCCCAATTTGACCAATTGGTCAACCTAACCCAACTTTGCCCAAATTGACCTAAGAGATCAAATTGGCTAAAATCCAAATTAAATATAAATTTATTCAAACCAAAGCCGACAATCATTTTTAATTAACTAATTGAACTTGAACCAACGCCTAACCCAAGCCAATTTGGCCAATTTGGTCAAATTGGTCAACTTGACCCATTTGACCTATAGAAATCCAAAGAGCCAAAATCAAATCCAAAGCAAATTGAACCAAACCAATGACACCAATACACTTCAAATAGTCATGTGAACTTGACCTAACCATTGGTTTGACCCAATTTGACCAATTGGTCAACTTGACATCTAACCCAATTTGACCTAAATAGGTCAAATCAAGCTAAATCAAACCAACTAAACTCCAAATCACTTGAAACTTGGGCCAACCCATTTTTGACTCACCTCAAATCGGCCCAAATCAAATTCATAGCCAAATGAATACTTTTCCCTTGGGTCTAGAGCATCCCATGAGATAAGACACTTGCACTTTTGGTCATTTCCTTCCCTTGGCCACTTGGCACCCATTCATTAGTCCACTTAGGCACCAAGGTCCCTAACCTGACCCATGGGTGGTTGGGTCATGATTCATGGGGAGGTGAACTCACCTCCCCATTCTGATTCATCCACTTGGCATCAAGGACACCCACTTCCTTTGCCATGGCAGCCACCTCCCACCCTTCCTCCACTCATGAGAGGCCAAATGGAGTGATTCTCTGCCAGCCCCCACCTCCCCATCACAACCATTGATCCGAAATGCCAAAAAAACCATTGCCATCTGATCCAAAGAATAAGGGGTGGGGGTATACCCCCCTCATTCTCACTCAAACCAACACACTCACACTCGATTCAAAACTAACACACTCTCCTCTCCTTCCCAGAGCCATGTCCACTATTTCACTCCCACTATTCCCTCTCTCTGGTTTATGTGGCTGAAATAGGAGGATACCATTGATCAACATTTGCTCATTTTGCAATCAAAGTGCAATTAACTTTGCACGCATCCATAGACCTAGATGAGCTGAAAAGAATCACCTCCCATCACCTCTGATCGTTGGAAGTGGTACTTTGACTAAGGCTGATCACTTACATTTCATGGGTTGGTCTTTCGAGCGATCTACACCAAATCAAAGCTCGTTCAGCTCAATAGGTTTGTGTTTCTACCAAATGAAGCTTTCGAATCGTTAGAACCACCAGTCATAAGCTCCAGTGAGGTATGCCATTGAAATCGAGCTTAAGCTCAAAATAGGTTGGCCTTTATGAAAAAATTCTCATTTTCATTGGATGTGTTTGTTGTGCTTCTCGAAAGGTGTGGGATTGATTTGATCTCCATTTAAGCTTGGGTGAGCTCGGATCAAGTGAAGATCGATGGATGGTCTCTGTCTCTCGCCACTCAAAAGGAGACAGATCATGGACCATCCATTTCGTGTGATCAGAACGGACGATCCTGATCTGATCACATTTAGATCCATTGATTTAATCCTTTAATACACACATTTAATCATCATATGCGTCGGATCATAAAAATGCATTACGCCATTGCGCATCGGCATTTGATGTGATAACTTAAATAACCAATCGCCCACGTGAAAGGCATGTACGTACCCGTCGGTTAAGTAGCGTTGATAATTAGGGGTTAATTAGGTTAATTAATCCATTTTTAATACTAAAACTTCCAAAATTCAAAACTAATTATAGAAAAAATAAAAGAAATACAAATAAGGGCTCATTTTAAAGGTATTTTAAAGGTGAATCCATTAAAATTATTATTAATTAATTTTGAGCAGTAATTTCTACTTAATTAAGATTTAATTAAAAATTAACTTAATTACTCTTTAATTAAATATCCATTAATTTCAAACTTTCTAGAGATGTTTGGGGATGACCTCCCCTATTTTTCTTGAAATTGGATAATTAGGAAATCAATGGATAAGCCTTAATTACTCTCTATCTTAATTAATGAGAAAATGAATAGTAGATTAATTAATTTAATCTAATGACCTCTATTAATAGTGGAGAAACTTAGGGAAATGGATTGAGACCCCTCCTCCAATCCTTTCTTTAAATCTTCATCATTCCTTCTTTAAATAGTAATTAATTAAAACTCATTAATTAATTAATTAACAAAATCAATCAAAATACAAATTATATCTGAACTTTAGTTAACTATTTGAAAGGATTTAGGGATTGAGAATTAGGCTTCCTTCTTTGTCTCTTTCCCTAAGTCCATTTCATATTGATTAAGGGCAATTAAGATTTAATTAGATAATTAATGAACTTAATTAATTTGATTGAATCTATTTTCCTTGATTAACTCTTGGGTAGCTCTTTAGGTGTTCAATAACCTAGAAAGAGAGCTAACGAAATTATGGTTAGCTCGCATATGTGAGAAAATCACAAGAGTAGTTAAGTAAGCTCCTTAAGCTTAATTAATTAGTATTTATGAGCTAATTGCATTAAGCCCCTTTCATTTCATAGGAGCATTGTTATTTACTTTTCTATGGTTACATATCATATTAGCTCATAATTGTTTAATTAATCACCTTAAGGTGACATAAGTGAGGGTTAATTAATTGATTTAATCCATGCTTAACTTATTCAATCTATAAAATCAACCTAATTGCTTTTCATTAAATCAAATTAACTCACACATATGGGAATGGGATTAGCACCAGCAAACCTCTTTTACATTTCATAAATCAAATCAAACATGAAATCAAAAATAGCTTTAAGAAACTTTGGTTTATTTTAAAATAAGCTTGTGATTGTCCTTAGGAATTAGTTGGATTGAATGAGATTATATGCTTGTGTTTATTTACTTCTTTCCAATCATATTAAAATGTTGTATGCCATTTGTAGTCATGCATTCATTCCTTTCAAAAATTAATTAACTAAAAATGATTTTCTTTATGTCAAATTTGCATGTGTTGACTTAATTAAAAATATGTGTGGCTATTATCAATACTAAATCTCAAACATATTTTCAAAAGCTTCTTAATGAATAAGAATATGTGTTGTAATTTTAGTTATATATATATGAAGTGCATGTGAATATAAACTTAGTGTATGAAGTGAAGTTTCTTTCTTATATTCATATGTTGATTTACATAAGTAAGAATGTTAGCGAGTATATTAGTTAGATCCAGGGATGCAACTTTAAGTAGTTTGAGGAGGTTAGTATCTCACTCCCCTTGGTGCTTGAGAACAATGGCGACATGGCTTGATTTCATTCTTATGCATCTTTGACATTGAGATTAGATAAAGCCTTAATTCATTTACATAAATAAATCAATTAAATTGTATCCAACTTTTGTATAGTTTTCATTTCTATGGTTGCTTGTACATTCACATATATATAACATAGTGGGTATATTAATCTGGACATCCTGGATGCACAACTTTAAGTAGCCTAAGGAGATTCCTACCTCACTCTATTGGTGTGAAATAATGGTGCCACACCTACTTAAAATTTATATATATATATATATATATATATATCTATATATGTGTGTGTGTGTGTGATACAACTAGTGGATGAAAACCATAATTCAATCAAATCAAATTCTACTTTCGCATGATTCCTATTCTTATAGTTGTTTATACATCCATATGTATTTAAGAATCACGGGTATATTAGTCTGGACATTCTGGGGATGCGCAGCATGAAGTAGCCCCAAGGAGATTCCTACCACGTTCCCTTGGTGCAGAATAATGGTGACATACTTGCTTAAAACTTTTATACATGTGAGTGTGTATTTAACTAATGAATGTGAATCCTCCCTTTTCTATTAAAAAAGATATGCATTCATACTTTGTTCAAGTGGTTGAATTAAGTAACCATATAATTTGAAGTTCTTTTCTTATGCTTTTGCATAAGAATTTAGATAGAGCTTTAAAATAATATGACAAAATAATCCAACCAATTGAAACATCAAATCCAAATTCATTTGCTTATATTCATCAATCAAGTATGCTAAAATATAAATGTATAGCTATGTTTAGGACTTAACCATATGCATGCTATATATGATAGAAAGAAATAAACAAACATGTGTCATATAATGGTAGTTCATTTCAATTAATCTTGAGATGCCTTTCTCATTGAATGAGTTTATCTAAAGTGAACCTAAACCTAGGACTAATTATAGTATATAATAAGCTATTCACTAAAGAAAATTGCTTAATTAATTATCTTTAGAAATGACTTAAGATAGGGATAAAAAAGAGTGATCCTCTCTTTTCCTTCTCTTTATAACACTTAGTTATTAAGTGTAAATCAAATGAAATAAAAGAAAATATTAAGTAAAACTTACAAATCAATTAAACCACTTAATGTAAAACCACCCTTCATAATTAAATCTCTACATACTTAGGAAATAATAACAAAGCCTCGTTAGGACATATCACATAATGCCTTAATACCCACACATTAGAATTAAGTCACCACTTCTAGCTTTATGTTAGGGCGGTGCATGGTTTGATGTATGTTTTATTTTATGATGTATTGTTTTAGACTAGATGTTAGGGTTTATGTTTCATAGACTAGATGTTAGGCCGCTATTAGCCTAATCATATTTTCTGCAAGAGATTATGTGTAAGGGGCGCTTAAAAATAAATATAAATGCTCTCTTTTGCAGGTTGCTTAACCCCTAAGCACAATTTAAATTAGGGTAGGTGGACTTGGTTACCCATGTGCAAGGTGCTAAGTCCAAATTATAAATATAACTGCTTGGGTTGCATGGTGTGTTTAGCTAACACTTGATTTGTATATGTAGTTAGATTTACTTTTCCTATTTTTAATGTGATTATGCATTTGGACTTAGGATTAGTGTTATGAGGGTATATGATGAGCATTAGTTAGAAGGCTTTGTCCTGGGAGGTCATGTGATGCCTTTGAAGTGGAGCAAATTAAACCAAATGGAGATAAGAAGAAATGAAGGAGACATGAAGAAAGAAGATGAAGACCCCCATAGCATGTATTCATCCTTAATTATAATTATTCTTTTGTAATCCGGGTTGTATAAGGGTAAAGCTTGGCTACCCATTTTTCTTTTCTTGTTGTACGATGGTACCCGACCGCACTGACCATTTATTCTTTGCTCTAGTTATAAAATTGTTTGATGTTTTGTTTAGCTTGTGCATTAGAATTGGCATGCCCTTTCATAGTTTCTTTATAATTGGTGTTTGTTGTATGGTCTAGATGCAATTAGGCTCTTAGGGAAAAATAAATTTTCTACCCAACTATAACTCATAATTAAATTTCTAAATAACTCATAACCTCACATAAAGCTTAGGCATTAAAATAAGATAATTAAAAGATTTAGCAACCCCTTAGCTAAATGGTTGAATGCTTCAAATCATGCATGTATATTCATTCTTCCTTGAATATGGGGGATCTCCATCCTTGCGAGATAAGGGAATGCTTGACTTATGAAGGCATCCCATGTGGTGGAAAACACCCCCTTCTCACTAATTTAGCCATTAACTTTATTTTTTCATGCATTTAGGCATATAAAAATCCTATAGCCTTTGTCAAAATGAAGTGTCAAATATAAATAAAACTTAACAAAATTTACATTATACTAAGTCATTATTCATACCACTCATGCTCTAGTTTCTTAAGGATTTTAATTTTTTTCTAAATAATAACAACCTAACCATATTGAAAAATATACGACTTGACCACATGGTTTTAAAGTGTAGGAGGAGTTAGCTGGCTGCCACTCTATGCGATTATAAGTCTAGTTGTCGGGTGGTTTACCCTTTGTTGTGGAGGTAAACCTTATTCCCATCTTCTCTTAGATTTAGGATGCCACCCCTCACTAAAGCTCCTAGATTTAGGATGTGAGGTTGTTTTTTCCGATACAAGAATAATCCTTACCTCTTAGGCATTTCCATAACCTTGTATTACAGATTTATAAGTCTTAATTTTCTAATAAAATTTTAACTCAAATACATAATTCTTCTCAACTTCAAATATATAAAGCCCAACCATAGGATAGAATGAAATGCTTATTAGGATTCTTAGTATCATGAGCATTCTCTAATCATCTTCCTTTGGCTTTGATAATAATTATTTCCTTTTTGATTTTCCAAATGTAGTCAATTTATTGATAGTCCCATCTTTGAAATCTTTGTAGACAATGTTTGCATACTTTAATCGAGAGTATTCCTAAAGAACTCACCTTACTTAGGATGTAATTAACTATGGGGGCTTGCCCCCATAGGGAACTTTAGAACCCAGTTTAAATAAACCCTGCTTTATTCATCCATGTAAAGTAGGGAAAAAGCTCTAATATATTCGAAGACCCACCATACCTTAGAAGTCATTATTAATGTGATTAGGTCCATTGTAGGGTAGTGATTTCTATCTTTTGAGATAGTGCACTATTCATTGATGTCATACCCGATCACCTCAGCAAGTATACCCTCAAATCTGTATGGTGTCCCTCATATACATAATCAAAAACAAACACCACAGATTTTTTTTGGTGACTCTGCTGGGGATGGTTCCTCTCTCCATCTCTAGTAGACAATTATTATCTCCAAGCATCGATAGTGTACTTGTATTTCATATGAGTCCAAGACTATCTTTCCTTCCATTGGCACTTTTCCTATTTCATTCTTAAGCAAAGCTAGCTAACATCTTTTAGGTTTTATGACCTCACTCCTTGTAGGCTTGAAACCCTATTAGT
Source organism: Cymbidium sinense (assembly GCA_021442155.1). Lineage (NCBI taxonomy): Eukaryota > Viridiplantae > Streptophyta > Magnoliopsida > Asparagales > Orchidaceae > Cymbidium > Cymbidium sinense. The sequence continues at coordinate 14,678 of JAKCPB010001938.1, read as the reverse complement.
CCCCAATAGGTGAAAGGTAAAATTAACTAATGAAAGGAGATGATAAAAACTTAGAACCTCCTCACCACTAGGTTGGTGAGGCAAGGTTTGTCTTATATTTAAGAAAATAAACTCTTTTGCAAAATGTCACTTTCTAAAAAGCACTGCTTCAAAATTCACATAATAAAATATTTTTTTTGCATAGAATTTATTTTCAAAAAGTAGTTTCTAAAATAATTATTTTCATTCAACATACCCAAATTTGTTGAATGGAGATTCTACTTTCAAATAAAATCATAACATAAAATTAAAACTTAACATATCTCACATATGCTAGAGTTGAAGTTTCCCTCTTTTCAAAAGCAAGAAATCACACACATGAAATCAAGAGACATTTTGAACCCCCATTTGACATACTTAAATTTGTCAAATGGGAGTTCCCCCTTTCTTTTGAAAGATCAAAACAAGTTGAAATCTATTTAACATACTTGCATTTGTCAAATAGAATTCCTCTTTTCCAAAATCTTGAAAACCATGATCACATTTGATTCTCACTTAACATACCAAATTTGTTAAAGTGAGAATCTTGTTTTCAAAATATATCACATTTGACTCCCTCTTAACATACCAAATTTGTTAAGTGAGAGTCTCATCTTCAAAAAACATAAAACATATCACACTTAATTCCCACTTAACTTACCAAATTTGTTAAGTGAGAATCTCATTTTCAAATCATATCTTGTTTGACTCCCACTTAAAATGCCAAATTTGTTAAGTGAGAGTCCCATTTTCAAGATACAAAATCATATCTCATTTGATTCCTACTTAACATACCAAATTTGTTAAGTGAGAATCTCATTTTCAAATCATAATCACATTTGATTCCCACTTAACATACCAAATTTGTTAAGTGAGAATCTTATTTTCAAATCATATCATGTTTGACTCCTACTTAACATACCAAATTTGTTAAGTGAGAATCACATTTTAACATACCAAATTTGTTAAGTGAGAATCCCATTTTCAAATCATATTACATTTGAATTCCACTTTATATACCAAATTTGTTAAGTGAATCACATTTTCATAAATCATAAGCATATTAGACTCCCACTTAACATACCAAATTTGTTAAGTGAGAATCTCATTTTCAAATCATATCACCTTTGATTCTCACTTAACATACCAAATTTGTTATCTCAGAGTCTCATTTTCAAACATATATCAAACACATTTGGCTTCTACTTAATATACCAAATTTGTTAAGTAAGAAGCTCCATTTTCAAATCAACATATATCACACACATGACCAATCATCACAAGCAAGGATATCTTCATAGAATTTTTAAGATACATAATCAAAACCTCTTCTTAGCATACCTAAATTTGCCAAGTAAAATTTTTCCAAATCAAAATTCTCAAACAAGATACATAATAAAAACATCTTCAAAAGTCTCTGCAAATATTTGAACCCTGCCCAACCTATTTAAATTGATTGAGTATGGGTTCTAAATCAAAATCATATGGCAAAGTCTCCCCTCCAAATGTCAAAAATCTCACTAAAATTCAAATGAACCCCACTTAGCATACCTAAATTTGTTAAGTGTGGGTTCAAATTCTAAATTAAGTATAGAAATTTGTGATTGAAGACGAATGCAAGAGTTTGACTCAATCTTGTTTCAACAAATGCAGCAACTTCAGTATAGTTAGTCAGTTCAGCTTTCAATCAATATAGTGATCATGGCTCCCAGCAAGTTCATCTTTACTTTCCACTTTGGTATAGATCTGGCCTTGGATCAGGCCAATCTTACCACGACTGATGTTGCACACTTGATCCATTTTGGTTATGGCTTTAAGGGGGTCTGTGTCACTTGTGAGGGGGCAGTCCTCACCACCGTTAGTAGGGATGAGGTAGCGGGATAGATGTGACTCATCCACCTGGATATCCCATCTAACTCTGAGTTTCCTCCACTAAAGAGGAACGCATCAGTAGTTCCCATGCCCTATTTAGTGATAGTTTCCACCTACTGCGTTTCCTTGTCATAGCTCTAAAGAGTCGCTACCTCTTCGTTGGTCACCCCAAAGGGGAAGGATATCATAGCCTCTAAGATAGTCTCCTCCACTTTCAATGTAGGTACTAGTTCTTGCTTTGCCCTACTTACTCGTACTCAACACCATAATAAAAATCAAAAGATTAAGCGAGAGCATGAGCAAGCAGCTAGAGAGATTGACACCGTTTCACATGTAGATAAGGAGTGTTCTCCCCGTGAGACCTCTCCACTTCTGAATGGTAGTAGGTTCTACCCCCTCTCGGCCTCAGACAGAGAGGAAGATTACTTGAGGTTTGCTGCTTATCCTCCACCACCAGCATACCATGAGACACCGGTTAGGGAGCATAGGAGGCCCTACACCAAACTTAGGACTATTCTATGACTGCAGAGCATATGGATGCTGGAGTGTGGTACCTTATTTGATTTACAATCAGTGATCCCTAGGAGTGTTAGGGGTCATATCCATAGAGAGAGAGAGAGAGAGAGAGAGACGTGGAGGCTCAACTATTTGCTCAGGTAGGGAGGAGAGAGCGATGGAGGTATGCCAGGCAGTCAGCAGCCTTTGCTCTAATGGATTTTCCCAATCATCAATCATCAGATAGGATTGTTTTCATCGACATAACTTGCCGCATGTAGAGATATCCCATTGAGAGGTAGTCAGTGTTTCCATCACACCATTCTCCTTGTAATCCACCATCACCAGTTCAACTCATAGCATCCCTCTGGTGATGTAGCTATAGCCCAAGGATCCCATTCCATCCATTCCACCTGCTGAGGTGAGATTGACCTCCTACTCATCCCCTACCAATTGTGGTCGAAGGAGTGGCGACCAAGAGCGTCATCATCGCACCACCCACCACATCAGAGAAGAGATGGATTGACATAGACACAGTCCCTATGAAATTTGATCCTCCCGGTGAGGAAGTATTGACAGTAGGAAGCGTCCATTGCATAGAGGCAGTGAAGTATAGTCTTACAGCTAGTAGTCAGTGGGTATTTTCCCCAGCCCATCCAAGCATAATAGGTCGGTCATTAGATGACATATTAGCTTATTACTTTGTCAAGAAGAGATAGATATTCGAGAGTGACTCCGATCAAGATGAGGGTAGGTCGCTTCAATGATGAGGATGACATGTTGGATGATACAGCTGAGGTCCATATGGTTGAGACTCAAGCATCCTTACAGCAGGATCAGACCAGCTAGGAAGGTGTTGTGCTCGAGGAGGGTGATGCTTTTCACTCAACTCAGTACCTCCTTCACTAGCTTAGACAGATGATCACATTGACTAGATGAGGAAGAAGATTGAGGAGTTGATGGCAAGGTTGCAACATTGCAACTCAATTACAGACCTCTCCCATGATAGGTCGTCCATATTGGTACATACCCTGACCTGAGGATGACATTGGTAGTTTGCATAGGAAGGTTATAGATGCACCTCCATGCATGAAAAGGATATCAAGTATACGGTAGAGTAGCTGAAGGAAGCGATCGCACAAGCTCGGGGGAGCTCATCCATTTTAAGGGGTTTACCATACCAAAAGGAATTTGATGCAGTTCAATACCCCAAGAGTTTTGTGCTACTTTCCTTCAAAATATTTGATAACAGTGGGAACCTGCATTAGCATATTGCACATTTTAGAGCTAGCTGCTGCAACGATGATGGTAGTGATGCATTATTGTTCAGACTTTTTGTCAATAGCCTAGTAGGGATTGTATTTGATTGGTATGTCAAGTTTCCCAATGACTCAGTAGGGACTTTTGCTGAGTTGGAGCACCTCTTCATCAAGAGGTTTGCTGGAGCTCATCAAAGAGTAACTGTAGGTAATCTTATTATAGTGACATAACCTCTCAATGAGTCCCTTTTTTATTATATTCTGTGGCTAAACCTCTGATGAAATGAGCCCCATAAGGTAGTAGGCCATTGAGATTCTTCTCAAGAATATTCATGGCTTGGTCGCCTTCATGCTTAAGCTACCATCCAACATTTCCTAATTAACAAAGTCTATCAAGAAGAGGCCAAATAGTTACTTTTCCCAACCAATCATCTTGAAGTGAAGATGTTTGAGAAGAACTCAAGGATAGTTTCTATAAGGCAGCAACTAGAGTAAAAAGACTCAAGTAGCCTCTTTTCCACCTCCTATGCTACCACCACAATCGTTATAGGTCGCTTGCCACAACCCATTCCCACCGATCAACTACCCAATAGCGTATTCTTACTCTCACTGTAGCTATTACCACATACTCTTATTGATAAATTGAATAAGCCATATTCATTCAAGAGGGAGGTGGTTAGGAAAATCTTTAAGAATCTCTTAAAGAAACCTGACTTTCAATTATGAGAGCCCAGGAGGCTGAAGGAAGTGGGCAAGAGTGATGATTCTAACTATTGCCCCTACCACCACATGATTAGTCATGTCTTAGAGGATTGTGTTACATTTAAGAACTCGCTGAGCATCTACTTAGAACTAGTTATCCCTAAAGAGTACTTATTGAACAACATTCTAGTTCTATTAGGATAATTCTTGGGGAAACATGTGATCCTCTTAAGATAAAAGAAGGTTGGGATATTGCTTTATCCCGAACCTCAATAAAATTAGTTTCTAAAATCAAGAAACTCTCTCAATAGGTGTCTGAAGCAACTCAAACCTTTAACATCAAGAAAGGTTTGCAAGTTTTCAAAGACATTGGTTCTAGTGAGCAGATAATCCTTCCACAAGATTCTCCACCTATGGATATGCTTGTGGGGACCAAGTTAGATTACAATGTCCTAGCACATCTTAGACAATTGCCAGGTAAGTTGAACATATATGACACCCTTATCTTATCCAAAGAGATGAAGGAATCTCTAGTCAAGGCTCTTCTTGATCCAAAGATATACTTAGCTCAGTTGACTACTACTAAAGAAGAGGCACATAGCTCAAAGAACATCTTAGGGGTTACATTTAGTGATGAAGAATTGCTTCTAGGAATGACCAAGCACAACCACCCTCTTTACATTACAGTGGATGTTGGCAGATATAAGATATCAAGAGTTCTTGTTGACCAAGGTGCATCAGTCAACATTATGAGATTAAGAACCCTTACTTACTTGAGGATTGACATCTCCAAACTCCAAAAAGAGATGATGATGTTGAGAGGATTTAATGAACAATGCGAGAGGCCTTAGGTTCCATAGTGTTGCCATTAGATATATATGATTGGAATACTGAAACTAAGTTTCATATAATAATCAGGCGGCTGATGTAGAACTTGAGGATGATTCATATAAAGATTTAATATAATTACCTTTTGATTGGTATTTGCCTTATGTTCTTAATTTAGAAAATAAGGGATTAATCCCACATACTTGGTCTAAACATAGGTCAAACTACTTTGAAAGGTTATTGGATAACCAAAGCAGACATCCTCAATCAAGCTCAGGACTAGGATTCGGTATAGTGGGTCCAGCCGATGATGACAATCATTGCCTAGTCATCACCAATCATTTAGAATCTCATAGGTTCTTTTCAAATCATGCTAACTCATATGTGGAGGTGTGTTTAAAAACTTTAGATAATCCAAATGATCTTGAAGTTAGAGATGCACCACTAATGTTTGAAAAGGAGATCAGATCAACCATCAATGAGCTCAAAGAAATTAACTTGGAACTGAAGACAATCCACGTCTAACATGCATTAGCTCTTTGATGAATAATACTAAAATTGAATACTTAGTTAGGCTATTGATTGATTTTAAAGACTGCTTTGCATGGAGTTACAAAGAGATACCAGATTTATCTCCTAACATGGTAGTGCACAAACTAGCAATAGAGCTCAGTGCTAATACTATCAAGCAAGATCCTAGACGCATGCAATTTGACATTGAACAACAAGTCATTCCTGAAGTCAAGAAACTGATCGATGTTGGCTTCATCAGGGAAGAAAAATATCCTACATGGTTATTTAGTGTTATCCCAATTAAGAAAAAGAATGGCTAAATTCACATATGCATCGATTTTAGGGATATGAATAAGGCATGTCCAAAAGATAAATTTCCACTACTAATATTAGAAATGATGGTGGACATTGCCTCATCTCATGTAGTCTTCTCTTTCATGGATGGCTCATCTAGATATAACCAAATAAAGATGGCCCTAGAGGATGAAAGGAACACGCATTTTGAACCCCGATAAGAATCTTTACTATAGGGTCATGCCTTTCACCTAAAATGCTAGTGCTACATACAAGGCCATGACTCGATCTTTGATGAACTCATTCATCATCAAGTAGAATCATTGATGATCATTATCATCAGTAAGAACTATGATGTGTCAAAAGAAAAAAAAGAAGACTATCTCTTTGACCTGAGAGTAGTTTTCAAATGGTTAAGACAATTTAACCTCAAAATGAATCCCCTGAAGTGTGCATTCGGAGTAGCTTCAGGAAAATTCCTTGGGTTTGTTGCCCAACACTATAGAATAGAAATTGATCCAGAGAAGATCAAAGTGATATTAGAAATGCCACCCTCTAAAGTATAACTCAACTCAGATCATTTCAAGGGTGGTTGGCATTTCTAAGATGCTTCATTTTCAACCTGTCAAGAAGATGCCATTCATTTTCAGCACTTGTTAAAAAGGAGGCCAAGTTCAAGTGGGATGATAAGTATCGATGCTTTTGAAGACATCAAGCACAACTTGATGATGCGGTTCTAGTCTTATCCTAGCTAGCTAATACTTATATACGCTACAATAGATGACTCCCTTGGCACTTTGTTGGCCTAAACCAATGATAAAGAGAAAGATAATGGACTCTACTATCTCAGTCGTCATCTAATCCATGTTACGGTAAATTATCCACTCATTAAAAAGCACTGCCTATCTTTAATCTTTGCATCCCAAAAGCTATGACACTACATGCTTTCTCATAAGGTGAATCTAATCTCCAACATCAATCCATTGCAATATCTCATGACACAGCTGAAACTATCCAAAATGTTGGCACATTGGTCCATGATTTTGTCATAATTTGACATCACATTTGTACCCCTCCATACGATGAAAGGATAAGCTCTACTAGATTTCTTAGCAGTACACCCACTTTCTACTGATTCCCCACTTAGTGATGACCTCCCCAATGAATAAATCATGAACTTAGGAGACACTTGCATTCACTACTGGGAGATGTATTTTGATGGTGTGGCTTCCTTTCAAATAGGAGAAGAACCACCTCACCTCACCCACTGTGGGTCTGATTCAATTTGGTTGCAGATTTGAGGCTGTGCGAGTTACTTGTGAGGGAACAGTCCTCACGACAGTCAGTAAGGAGGAGGTGGCGGGATAGACTCCACTTGTTTATTTTGACATGCCTTCTAACTCTGAGTTCCCTCCACTAAAGAGGAAGGAAGTAAAGGTCCCCACAATGAGAGCAAAAGCTTTAGCACAATCAGTTCTAGTGGTAGCACCAGCAGTGCCAATGGTTCCCCTATCTGTTCCATCAGTTGTTCATCCTATTACCTCGGTGAGGGCTGACACCTCCTCATTGGTCCCCTCAAAGGGGAAGGCTATATTGGCCTCTGAGATAGTCTCCCCTACCTTTGAGGTAGGTTCTAGCTCTACCCCGCCACTCACCTACCCAAAGACAATAAGAGCCAAGGTTAAGCGCATCATGAGCTGCTATAGAGGCATGGTAGCATCCCATGTGTGAGGAGAGTTCACCCCGAGAGGTCTCCCCCTTACTTAGTGGTAGTAGATTCCATCCCCTCTCAGGCTCAGATTGAGAGGAGAATTATAGGAGGATTTTAGCATCACCTCCACCACCAGCATATTATGAGGAATCACTTAGGGAGAGGAGGAGGCCATATGCTAGATTACGTTCAGTTATTCACCAAATAAGTAGAGCTCATAGATGCTCAGAGTCTGGTGCATTGTTCAACTTGAGGTCTTTAATTCCTAGGAGCATCAGGGATCAGATTCAAAGAGCTAGATACTCGAAGGCCCGACTGGCAGTGTAGGTAGATAAGAGAGAGAGAGGAGGAGGTATGCTCGATAGTCAGCAGCCTCCCTCTAGAGAGCTTAGGATCACTCAAAAATGCTTCCTCTAACTTTCTAACACTCAATCGACAATGAGCAAGATGAGTTTAAGTGAAATTAGGGGGAGTATATCTCCCCCTATGGAAATCGGATAGCTGAAGCATTGTTTGTCATTTTGATCCAATTGTCAAGATTGAAGGGACTGTTTGAGCTATTGGAAGATGGCACATGGTTGATTTGGGCTAAGAAGTGGAATGGTAACCTCCCATGTGCTTCAAATTGAGTGGAGGGAGGTTTTCTATTTGGCCAATTTGAGCCATGTCTATGCCTTAGCTGGCACACAGAATGCTGAAACATGCACTGGTGAAGGTGGACGATGAGTAATGCAGTGTGGTGGAGACATCACTACCGCCAGAGCTCTCCTCCGGACCGACCTCTCTGAGTACTATATTATTTGTATGGTTGACTCTGACAGCCTGCCGACCTGAGAAATCCACAAGAGTAGAGGCTGCTGACTATTGAGCATACCTCCTCTATCCAATCCGATAGTAACCCGGGTAGTGTCTAAATGGGGTCGCAAAGGACGTGATCCAAATAGAGTGCCCATAGGGGAGGTACCGTTAGGGGTGTTATCCTGAGCCTTAGAAAAGAAAGCCTATAGGTGTACAATGGACAACTCAAAGAGAAAGTAGAGTAGGCTTACATTTACCATGAGTGTTATATCCACCAGGTGTGTCTCTATTAGCACAGCAAAAACCAACCAATCTAAGGTGTCCATTTTTGTACGATGATCAATCTAGAAAGAAAGAGTGTAGACTTACAACTTTCCAAGTGGAACTGATCATCGGGATAGCCTATCATCAATGGGATAGATGTTAGCCATATAAGAGAGAGAGAGGAGGAGGTATGCTCGATAGTCAGCTCTTGGATTTCTGGATTTCGGTGCCGAGTCAACCATAATAGTATAGTACTCACGAGCAGTGAGGAGAGAGCTCCCGAGCGGTATGATGTCTCCACCACACCGCATTGCTTATTGTCCACCTTCACTAGTGCATGTTTCAACATTCCGTGTGCCAGCTAAGGCACAGAAGATAGCATCAGAGGAGAAGAAAGCCTCGTTGGTGATTCGATTATGGCCTTAGGGTCCTATTCCATTTACTCCACCCATTAAGGTGAGGTCGAGGTCTCCTTCTTGACCTTCTACTTCAATGTGATAAAGAAGAATGACCCAAGAGCGCCATAGTCATTCCACCTCCTCCATCGCAGTTGACAATATCAACAATACCAGAGGGGGAGGGAGATAGTTCCGCAGTCCCTATGGCAGTAGATCCCCCCAGAGACAACATTCTGTCGATAGTCCATCATGAGCAATTATCTTTTAGAGAGCATAATCCTCCTAGAGATAATACTCTAGTGGAAGCAGTGTCAGATGCATTTCTGTTAGTGAGCATCACCCTACTACCCGGTGTGAGTGATCATACCAAAGACAAGTTAGACTGTTCCTTAGATGACATTCTAGCACGAAACTATTCCTTAGATGACATTCTAGCATATATTTTGTGATAAGAGAGACATATTGAGAGTGATCCTTGATGATGAAGGCAAGGTCGTTTGACCCGATGAAGATGATTTGTTGGAGGACTTGGCCAAGGTCCACATGGTCGATACTAGGAGCTCCCTCCATAGAGATCAACATAGTCAGGAAGATATTATGATTGAAGAGGATGACACTGTCTATTCGACTCAACACCTCCTCCTCTAGCTTAAATAGAGAGATAATCACATTGAGAAAATGGGGAAGAAAATTGAGGAGTTGATGGCAGTAGTTTCAACATTGTAGAACTCAATACAGCCTTTCTCCTAGTAGTATAGAAAGCGAGTTAGCACATACCTCAGATCATCTTAGATGCATTCTCACAGAGGAAGATATCGGTAGCTTGAATATGAAGGTGGTGAATAACACCTCCATGCATGAGAAAGATATCAAAAATATGGTGGAACAACACTGGGAAGAAGCAAGAGGTGGCTCATCTGTTCTAAAGGGTAGACCATACCCGAAGGAATTTGATACAGTCCAATATCCTAATGGTTTTGTGCCTCCTTCTTTCAAAATCTTTGATGGTATTGGGATCCCTCACCAACATATTGCACATTTCAGGGCTGGTTGCTACAACGTCGGTGGAGGTGACACCCTTCTTTTCAGATTGTTTATTAGTAGTTTAGCAGGTGTTGCATTTGACTGGTATGCCAAATTGCCCAACGGCTTAGTAAATACATTTGCTGAGTTGGAGCACCTCTTCATCAAGAGGTTTGTTGGAGCTCATCAAAGGGTGACTGTAGGCGATATTGTTGTAGCAACACAAGTCCCTAATGAGTCCCTTATTGATTGCATTCTCAGGTCGCAAACTTGAGTTTGAAATGTGAACCACAACCATCCGAATACCATACTATAGAGATTCTTTTGAAGAACATCCATGCCTCATGCTTTCATGCTCAAGGGTTTTATAATCAAAACCTTCAAGAAATTAATTAATAGGGCAGCTAGTCTATAAGAGGAAGCCAAATAGTTGCCTTTCCAGGACTGGTCAGCCAAGCCCAAACCTCAGAGAGCATTTGAGAAGAAGCCAAGGGTAGTCACAATAGTTGATAAAGGGAAGCAGCTAGCTAGAGTTCAATTAGATAAGCCTCAAGCTCAGCATCCTCCTCTGCCACCTCCTCTGCCACCACCTCGACTGTCATAGCGGTCACCTCAATTGCCACAGTGGCCACCACCGCTGCCTCCTCATCAATATCATCAACAGCAGTATCCTTACCCACCTCCAGGTAGCTATTACTTACCTACTCTTGCCGATAGAATGAATAAGCCTTATTCATTCAAGAGGGAGGTAGTCAGGAAGATCTTTAAGAATCTCTTAAAGAAGCCTAATTTCTAGTGACCAAAGCCTAAGAGGCCGGAGAAAGTGGGCAAGAGTCATGATCCAAACTATACCCCTACCACGAGCATACCATCATCATCCCCAAGGAGTATATTAAAACAACCTTTTAGTTCTGTTAGAGTAATCCTTGGGGATACATACGATCCTCTTAAGATAAAGGAAGGTTGGGATATCTCTTTATGCCAAACCTCCAAGAAAATCATTTCTAAGATTAGGAAACTACCCATGCAGGTGCCTAAGGTAGCTCAAACCTCCAACTCCAAGGAAGGTTTGCAAGTTGATAAGGACAACTCGAGAGAGGTAGAAGCCCAACAATGACAACCTCCACTTGGAATAGTATAGTAACATAACCATCGACCAATTTTAACACTCTTTCCACTATTGAAGCTACAGTTCCTCTAGTCAGCTCTTCTTCTAGCATTCATATTGTATCGATGGAGGGGGGTGCCACATCCCTCACTTCCCATAGTTTACTTAATTTCTACTTTATACCTCCATCCAAATCTAAGAAATCAATGAAGTGAGCTGATTCCACTTACATTTGTGTCACTTTTAATGATCTGCCTGATTTCAGTCCTATAGAAAACTCTCAAGCATAATTAATAATAATATTTCTAGTTCCATTCATTCCTCTTCTAATTTAGAAATGGATTTTCCATTCTTGAATCATTCGTGTTGCCCATTGAGAATTTGGAGTCATCGACTTGATGATCCTATAGAGAAGTTGTAGGTTAACCTTATGAGCAAGTAGAACTTTTCACTAAACCATCTCATGAAGTCACTGAAGTCAACCTCCATAGTGGCAAAGTTCTACCTCCTAGGCTAGCACTTCAGGATAAAGGTAAGCAAGTCATTAGTTCTAACAATCAAGTAGCCCCTCCATAGAATGCTTCGCCTATGGATATCCTTGTAGAGGACCACCCCAAAGTTGACTACAATGTCCTCGCTCACTTGAGAAATTTGTGAGCTAAACTAAGCATATATGATGCCCTTGTCTTATCCAAAGAGATGAGGGAGTCATTGATCAAGGCCCTTCTTGATCCGAAAATATGCTTAGCTTAGCTGACCGCTATTGGAGAGGAGGCATGTTATTCAAGAGAAGACTGTGGAGTTACATTCATCGATGAAGACCTTCTTTTAGGGGCAATCGATCACAATCATCCCCTCTACATCATAGTGGATATGGGCAAATTCACACTCTCCAGGGTATTAGTTGATCCAAGTGAATCAGTGAATATTATGAGTCTAAAGATCCTTGCCTACTTGAGGATTGACATCTTTGAACTTCGAGGAGATCGGATAATGTTGAGAGGATTCAATGAGCAAGGCGAGAGGGCTTTAGGCTCCATAGAGTTGCCATTAGAGATAGATGACTGAAAGACAGAAGCCAAGTTCTACATAATTAATTTGGATACATATTTTACTACTTTGCTCTATAGGCCTTGGGTACATAAGAATAATATAGTTCCATCCCGCCTACATCAGTGCATCAAGTTTTGAAGAGGTGGAATCGAATACTGTGTTAAAGGAGACTTGAAACCCTTTCCAATTAGCGAGGTTGAGATATATGAGGACGTGATCTACTATCTTCCTCAAAATTAGAAAGTCTTTTCTCGTGGACTTGGTCAATATTCAAAAATAAAAGAAAAAGTAAAAGAAGAAGAAAAAGAAAATGAGAATACAAGTGAGAGAGAATCAAATAATGAGGAAGTAGAGCCTAAAGTTAGACTCTACCCATAGTTCGTTCCTCTAGAAAAACACATGGGTAGGATGACTCGACCCAAATTAGGTAGAGGAAGAGGCAGATCTAGAGGAAGTTCTAGAAGTGGAAGACCTCCTTGTTGGTGGCTAGCCAGTGGGAGCTATGTTTCAACTCATAAAAGTACCCTTGCTATCCATATAGATTTGGAATCCAGTTCGAAGGATAAATCTCATGTGGTTAGCATGCCAATCAACCCCTCTTAGTGGGTCCCATTAGAGTTGACATTCGAGTGAGACAGTGATGAAGACCAGGCCTCTAAGCAAAGAATGAATGTATTCAAGTCAATATTATGTGAAACAGTCAGGTAGCAATTGGGAACCTTAGCTCTAACCACTTTCCTCTCTGAAAGTTGAGGGTTTGGTAGTTAAGGAGGCCCTCGAAGTCATCTACAGATGTCAAGCCAAAGAAGTTTTGTTGGGAGCATTATCCTTAAGTCAAGAAACTGATGTAAAACTTGAGGATGATTCATATAAACATCTAATATAATTTCCTTTTGATTGGTACTCGCCTTGTATTTTTAACATAGCAAAGAAGGGATTAATCCCACATACTTGGTCTAAACATAGGTCAGACTACTTTGAAAGGCTATGGGATAACCAAATCAAACATCCTCAATCAAGTGACTAGGATTACATTGGATCCAAATGATGATAAACCATTGCATAGTCATCACCAATCATTTGGTGTCTAATAGGTTATTTCAAATCATGCTAACTCATATGAGGAGGTGTGTTTAGAAACTTCGATGATCCAAATAATTTTGAAGTCAAAGATGCACCATTAAAGTTCAAAGAAGAGATCGATCAACCATTGATGAACTTAAGGAGATCAACTTAGAACCAAGACAAACATACATTAGTTCTTTATTGAATGAAGAAGAAACCAATGACATAGTTAGACTATTAGCTGAGTTTAAGACTAGTTCACATGGATTTATGAAGAAATGCCCAGTTTATCTCTTGATGTAGCAGTCCACAAACTAACAATAGAACCTAATGTTAACCCTATTAAGTAAGCTCTTAGACGCATGCGGTTAGACATTGAATAACAGATCATTTTTGAAGTCAAGAAATTGATTGATGTTGGTTTTATCAGGAAAGAAAAATATCCTATCAGGTTAGCCAGTGTCATGCTAATTAAGAAAAAGAATGGCCAAATTCGCATATGTATCAATTTTTAGGATCTAAATAAGGCATGTCTTAAAGATGAATTTCCACTACTAATCCCAGAACTGATGGTGGACATTGCCTCATCTCATGCAGTATTCTCTTTCATGGATGGGTTATTTGGCTTCAACCAAATTAAGATGGCCCTCGATGATGAGAAAAATACTGCTTTTCGAACCCCGATCAGAATCTATTATTATAGGGTTATGCCTTTTGGCCTTAAAAATGTCGGTGCTATATACCAGTGAGCTATGACTCGATCTTCGATGAACTCATTCATCATCAAGTTGAATGTTACATTGATGATCTTGTAGTCAAAAGTGAAGAAATGGAAGACCATCTCTTTGACTTGAGAGTATTTTTCAAACAGTTTAGACAATTTAACCTTAAAATGAACCCCCTGAAGTGTGCATTCAGAGTAGCTTTAGGGAAATTCTTCGGGTTTGTTGTTCGACACGGTGGAATAGAAATCATTTCAGAGAAGATCAAAGTGAAATGCCACCCCGTGAAAGTCTAACTCAACTCAGATCATTTCAAGGGTGGTTGGCATATATAAGAAGCTTCATTTCCAACCTATCAGAAAGATGCCAACTATTTTCAGCACTTATGAAAAAGGATGCCAAGTTCAAATGGGATGACAAGTGTCAAGATGTCAAGACATCAAATGACACTTCCTAATGGGCCAAGCCCCTATCCCGCGGCAAGCAGTTACTATATACTACTGCATTGGGACACTCATGCTTTGTTGGTACAACCCAATGACTATGAGAAATAAA